>VZTS01026914.1:6603-16816 GCA_013400795.1 Pluvianellus socialis | reverse complement strand
GCTACGTTAAATGCCGTGTACCGCTGTGGCCGAACTGCTGAGCGGGAAGTATTGGCAGGGTGAGGGTGGGTGGGTGAGTGGTGGGTCACTGTGGACCATGTGGTGGCCCTGCAGAGGGTGGCTTTTTGTCCCCGCTGGGGCAGCAGCAAAGCCCCAGCCCTGGGGGCTGAGCCCTTTTGAGGGCCAGGAGGGGCTGTCTCCCCCCGTCCCCTGCCCCAGAGGGATGCTCCTTTCTGTCCCACGCTTTAGCTTTTGCCCAACCCTCCTGCGAAGCGGCTGTGGATGGAGGCGCGGAGGTGATGCGGACTTTCTAGCTGTTGGGTTGGCTGGTCTTGCTGGCGCGTCCTGGAGAAACTTCTGGAAGGGCTGAGGAGGTTTTGTTGTGGTCAGGCTCGCGAGGAGCTGTGTGTGCCGCTCTCTTCCTCCGCGCTGCGCGCTGATGTCCTGCCGGGGGTTCCGGCATTCCCAGCCTGTGCCGAGCTGTTGAGCATTGCTGGTTCCTCAGCCCGTTCTGCTGCCCGGCCACTGTCACCAGGGCTCTGGAGAGTCCAGAGGGTTGAGAGAGAAATACGGGAGGGAAAATATAACGGCAAAACTCAAAGTGAAGGTTGCTGTTAGGATGAGTAGATTGTAAAGGTAAATTTCTCGTCGCGTTCTTGGGGAATGTCTGATGGGACTCGTCTGCCTGAGGTGGCCGGGACCTTCCTGCTGTAGATGGAGAAGGCAAACGGCTGGAGCTGCCTCGTGCTGCAAAGGTGGGGACCGACTGCGATGTCCCAAATACGACACAAACGCAGCTTTCCTGCTCCAGGAAAAAAATGACTGCAAATGAGGGAAGGAGTGTATGGAAAAGGTGAACAAAACATAGCGGAGAGATGAGACGTGGGTCTGGCGGTGCCCATGTGGAACGCTGTGGTCCGGCAGAGCTCCGGTCTATAGACCAGTCCGTAACTGGGGGCTGAGCGGCCGTGGGGGCGCTGTGCTGAGCTCGGCACGTGTGTTCACACTCCGGGCTGGCGGACGTTTCGGCTGTAGGACAGCTGATTGACAAGCGCCTAAAAATATTTGATAATCATTCAGCTGTCGCAATCAGCGCTGTATTGTGAAAAATGTAAAGGAATCTGGTAAGCGCTTAGTCATTTCGTTAACGCGCTTTGCGAATGGAGCTAAATGAAAAGTGAAACTAAGTGGTCTCCACTTCTAGCTACTTATGCAAGGAGCAAAATCTAATTAAGCAGTTTTAACGGGTACGATACTAAGGTGTGAAGTTTATTGAACACTTGGTTAACTGTTCAATTAGTCTGTGGGTTTTGTGAGCTGGTATAATTCTAATTCATGCGAGGATCAATTACGCGATGTAGAAGAAAATACAACATAAAACTTTAATTCCAAGAATGGGAGAAGTTAAGTAATTGTCACAAACTGATTTGATTAGCATAATCATTACCAATATTCTTCCAAACAGATAAATATTGCTTGAGACATTTGGAGAAGTTTTAGGATTTGCCATTAAAATAAGATTTGCTTTCACTTTATTCTTGGGGCTTGTTTTTTTAAAGGTAATTGACAAGTCTAAATAAAACTGGCTTAAATATCAAAGGATGGTTCTCTTAGGAAAACCCAAGCTTTTCTTGTGTTATCCTGCGTAGTTCTAATTGTTGAAGGTTTTTATCGATAAGAAATGGAAGTTTTCTGCCAGCAGTGGGCCAGTTGTGTGCGTGCATCTTCGTCCCCCCCTCAGTCCCCAGCTCGCGCCGAGGCATTGCTTATATTTAACCGAGTGCAGGGCAGATACGGATGCGGAACTGGGCTTTTTCAGGAAGCTTGGGAAGAACATACCTGTGCCGTACCTGCGCTCAGCAGCCATCAGCAGGGAAGAACTGGGATTTTTTTCAACAGAGTGACTCTACCATAACTGGTGTTTTGAATTCTTAGTGGGAGTCATGAAAATCTATTTTCAGCAAACCCGGCGGTTTATCAGCGAACGAACCTTCGGGTGTGAGGACCTGGGTGACACCTGAGCGCTGCAAATCTTGGCTTTGGGGGGCGGGGGGGGGAGAAGCCTTTGGACGTGTGGTGGCACTGAGTGGTGAAAGCTGCTGTCGTGGGTACGGGCGGCGGGGTCTCTCTTGGGATTACTCAGGCTTAGGAAAACGCCTCCATAGTTGGAAATGGTGTGTTATTTCTGCTGAAAAACTTGCGTGGTCTCTAGCGTGGGCTGTAACTGCCAGGTTGTAACGCCTCAGGTTTGGGCATCGCCGAACCAGCCTTTCCCCCGGCGCTGCGGGCTGGGGTCACGCCGGAGGGGTGGCAGCAGTGTCCGCCCCCGGCTGCTCGAGGTGGAAGGGGACAGGCAGGCTCGTGAAATGGACGGGGACAGTCAGAGAAGCCTTCAAGCTGGAGGCTTTCACCTCCCTGCTGTCCCTGTCTACCTGTGGCTGTGCTGCTCTTCAGTTGCCTCGCTGGCTGGGTGGGTTTCCTTGCTTTTCTCCCTGGGTATCTTTATTAAGAGTAACTATCCAAGTGGAAATTACAGCTGAATCGCGGAAGCTGGGTGCTCGGAGCGCGGCATCTCTGGATCCCTCCCAAGAGAAAGGGAGCAGGTTTCTGTGCTGCTGGGCCGGGGACGTTCTTCACCAGCCCGGCAATTCGGCAGCTCTGCCGGCACGTCCCTCCCGGGACCAATTAAAGCCGCTCTTCGCGTGCTCCTCCCGGCCCTTTCCGGGGAAGTCAGGCACAGGAACCCACCTCACCGCGTTCTTAAAGACATTGCTTAATAACTGCAGCTGGTTTGGGCTGCGCAGATTCCCCGGGCCCTTCTGGTTGACACCAAGCCCTTTCTGCACCCAGCGCCGGGGTGGCGGAGCCGCAGGAACATCTCCGGCATGGGGCAGCCTCACCGGGGACCAGCGGCTCCTGGACCACCTGGGTCTTGAGCCCTCCTGGCAGGAAACAGCAGGGAAGTGTGGCTTCCCTGGAGACTGTCGTGCTCTATAATGCTCAAACTTGCTTTTTGTTATTTCCTCGGCTGTGAAGAAGAACACAGCGCTTGGTTACAGAAGGAAACTCCTTCCCGTGTGGCGTGGTTCATCCACAGAGCCCAGCGGGCTCATCCGAAGGAGATGGGCTGACAGATGGGGAAACTGAGGCACCAAGGATGGAAAGGCCAGGGCTCTGGCAAGGCTGGGATACGGTGCCTATTCCCTGTCCCGCCTGCCCCGCTCTGTCCTTGCAGCCGCGCTGTGTAACCCGCCCCAGCGGTGTGGGGACAGGGCTGCCCGCCATCCAGCCTCTCTCCTTCTTCCCAGCCAGGCACTAAGGGACGTGTCAGCTTTGTCAAAGCTGTGTAGGCTGAAACCGTTCCTTCTTTTAAAACAAAAAGGCTGAACGATTCATTTTTTTATTATTATTATTTATTTTTTTTTATCCAGGAAAAGATTTAACTGAAGAGCAGGAGAGATTTGGGGAAATAATCCACTTCTCCACGGAAGCTATTCTGATGCTTCCTGTTTCACAGCAAATCAGTGGGGATTAAAAAAATAACAACAAACCACCCAGACACATCTGTAAAGCTTCTTGCATAGATTGTATTCCTCCCCCCAGCTCGGTTGGGACAGGAGGGATGAGCATGGCAAATACACTAACGGAGCTTTGCTTGGCGCTCCGTCAGGCTGGGATGCTCCAAGGAACCCAGCTCCTGCCCTGGCAGGCTGCGTTTGAGCCTTCAGCAGAGATAACTAATTAGGTTTTTGATGGCTAAGTGTTACAGAGGGGTTTACTGAAAGCCCATGGACCGGCTTTACCGAGGCGTAAATGTGATGCGTCAGGAGTGTGTGAGATCCCCTCGCTCGGAGGAGGAAATCCAAGTGGATTTGCAAAGCATCCATTACTCCTGATTTCTGGGGTTGTACTAATGGTTAAATTAACTCTAAACAGGGCCTCGGGGACTGCTAGATGCCCTACATCTCTTAATGCTGAGTTTATACTTACTGTGTCGCTGCAGAGGGAAGCAGGAACAGCAGGATGGGAAGAGGAACGTGTCTGTTCCCCCTCAGGCCCATTCTGGTCAAGAGACACCGATTTCACCTTCCATCTGTGCTCCAGGGTGATGCTCGTTTCTTCCTGGGCATGAAGAGAGACTTCTGCAAATGCCCTCTTCCCACCTGCCTGAAGCAGCGGCAAGCGGGACAGGGTAGGAGGACCCTTGATGGTTCAAGGATGATGGTTCCAGTGCTCTCATCCCAGCTCCGGGAGCGGGGAACAGGCTGGGGTGCCTGATGGTGCCCAGTTCCCCTTGGCACCAGGGCTGCTCTGCTGCTGCTGGGGTTTTCCCCACCCCGTGCCGGCCCTGGGGCATGCCACCCCAGCAGGACATTGCGTTTTGAGTGTTAGGAATGGCCAAGTTGTGTGGGATAACACGGGACAGCAACTGTGTTGGCACAAATGTGGACGGAGCCTGAAAGAGGAGCAATGTGCAGGTGAACTGAAGGGCTACAGACCCCGGGGAATAACTAAATAGTTCACAAACGCATTAGTAAACACTTCTGTATTGGTCTTGTTGTGGTTAATGGATCATAAAAAAGCAGTAAAACGCAATAGTAATAAAGCTGAAATCCTTTATTCGAAATTAGGCTCCTCGTGAGGAGTGGCTGGGGCTCTGTGTAGTTCTGTGCCAGGGGGTCGGCCCCGCTGGAGGCTGCCCGTGGCTGTCAGGGCTTGTGGATGTTTGGCTGTGGAGGGAGGAAGGGAATGCCGGGGAGACTTTGTTTCCCAGGGACCTGCAGTTTGGGAGCTCCTTTGGTCCCGCAGGAGGACGCGTGTGAGGGCGCTGCAAAACTAGCAGAGGGCTTTCCGACACAAAGCCCGTCTGCCGAGCGCTGCTGAGGTGAGCGCAGCCTACGAACACTCTGCTGTGCTTGTTTGAGGGTTTTTCTTTCCTCGTTTTCCCGTTAGCTAGAAGGCCTTGGAGGTAACAAATACATTTTTCAGACCAGTAGAGTTCAAAAGTTAGGGGAAAATGAGATCATTTAATGTGCCCTCCCTGCAATCGCAGGCAATTGAATTCTGCTCCCTGCATGCACCCTGGGAGCTTGTGCCTCTGTAAAGCCCCTCTCCCGACCGAGATCCAAGAGTGGTCTCGAGAAACTGCGAAATGGGGAAATCGCCTTTCCATTCACAGTTTATTCCAGTATTCTGCTTGTTAAAAATATGTGCCTCGTGTGGTTCAAGCGTTTCTGGCTTTAGCTTCAAGCAGTTGGTGTTTCACGTACTTGTCATCATTAGGCAGAAGAGGGTTTAATTACTTGGCATTTCCATTCTGCGGCGGTAGTTACGCCTTCTGCCCCAGGTACCTCGCGGCCTTCCCTCCGGGAGCCCCCAGTTACGGTGCGTTTAGATCAAACTGGTTGGAAACCGTTTCACAAACGGAAAGTGGGAAAGCGTCCGCTTCCTTCTAATGCTGTTGAGGATTTCCTTTGTGGAATATTATGGCCAATTTAAAATAAAGCCACCCCTGTGTTGACTCTGTGTTACGTTCCCCTCCCACAAAGGAGCTGAAAGTGATCTGTTACTTTCAGAGAAGAGTATTAGAAATACCCAGGATTTTTATTTAGCTATCACAGTGACCCATTTGTATTCTGAAACGCCGCTAAAAATATTTTATCCAACAGCTGCAGTGAGGTGCAGCTCCTACATATACCTAAATCAGCTCCTGTATGGTGGTTTTATCTTTTTTAACTGTGGAAAACTAGTTATTTTAATGAAGATGCAAATGGACCCACGTGTCTGACTTTATGTAGATTGGCTGCTTTTGATTTTAAAAGTCCTTTACTCCCATCCCCCTTCCTGTATGCACAACGTCAAGGCAGAAGTGTGTACAGGGAACTCCTTGCACTGCCTTTGCCTGCTCTCTGTGCCGGAATATGCTCCCGTGGCTCGGAGCAGCATGCAGCCGGCTCCGGCTCAGCTTGTCTCCTGGGGCTCCTGGCCCCCTCCAGGGGTAGCTGGTCCCACAGAGCGGGTTTTGCTATTTGAAAAGTAGAGGAGCAAACCATTTATCCCCGTTCCGTGCCGGATGGGGACAGGAGCGTCCCTAAGGGCTCGCCCTCGGTGCCTGCGGAGCCGAGGGGCCGGGATCCGGTCGGGGTGATGCCCTGCGGGGCGGTGGGTGCTGGCCGTAGCCCGGAGGAGTGGGAGGGAGGTGGGAGAAGGGCTGGGGACGGGCGAGAACCGAAGGGCAGAGGTGGCTGGAGAGCGGGAGAGTGCTATGATAGACACACCACCTACTGGTTGCGTTTCCTGGGTGAAGCTGATAAATATTGTAAGTGCTTTGTGTTGTATGCGGCTGTTCTGGAAGCCCAGAAACTGCATCTCAAAGCAATTGCGTGCTGAAGTGAGCACCTGGGGCTTCGAAGTGCCGGTGGAGGGGAACACCGCAGGTTTAGTGATGCTTTTATGTATTTCGAGGAGCGGTGGGATGTCTCTGTTCCCCAAGCAGCTGCTCGCAGCACAGTGTGGCTGGTTCAGGGAGGGATTGTGTGTGTGTATGTTACATACAGCCTATAGTCGCTTGGTTTCACGTGCTTTCTCATGTGCTTTCTCCTGTTCACTTGACCGGAAGCTGCTAAATGGATTTCTCACCCCTTCCCATCTGAACGTGGAACCACCTCATCTCTCCTGCCCCTTGTCGTGGTGCGTGCGGGCGTGCTACGGTACGGGGAGGGACTGGCGTAGCGTAGGATGAACCTCATCAGTCCTTTCTGGTGCAGCCCTGCGAACACCCGGAGAAATGGTGGGTGTGAGGAGACAGTCCAGCGTAGCTGGGTTTATTTATTTATTCATTCTTTAGGTACCTTAATGCCTCCAAAACTGGCTCCCCTACTTCACGTTGTCTGGGTAACCTCTCTGGGGCAGGGATGCTGGAGTTTCCCAGCCATTTTATATCCTTCCGTGTGAAGGGACGGACACACATCCATCAGGCAGGTGGACAGGAGAGAGTTTTGGCAGTCCCTTTTCTTAAGCAGACACTTTACAGCTGGAACTGGTTTCACCTTGGTTCTCTTCGACTGCTCCCAGCCAGTCGAATTGTGGGTGTAGGTGAAAAGTAGGATTTGAAAGAAACCCCCTGTGCCCTGGGCTCCCACCGTTCCGCTTTGTGTCTCCAGGTGGCTGTGGGTTGTGCATCGTCTTCTAATGATCCGGGACTGCAAACATGCAGATCAGCCAGATGATCATCACACCCTTTCTCTTCTTAGTACGTTTGCGTATCAAGGCTCCTCTGCAATAATTCCTGGCTTATTGGCCTGGAACCAGTGCCAGCATCCATCATGCTGACAGACACTGAGATGTTTCCAAGCCATAACACTGATGTGGGGTGATCACCAGTGTGCCCAGGTGGCCAAGAAGACCAATGGCATCTTGGCCTGTATCAAGAATGGTGTGACCAGCAGGAGCAGGGCAGTGATGGTGCCCCTGTGCTCAGCACTGGTGAGGCCGCAGCTCGAGTGCTGTGTTCAGTTTTGGGCACCGCAGTATGGGAGAGACACTGAGGTGCTGGAGCGTGTCCAGAGAAGGGCAACGGAGCTGGTGAGGGGTCTGGAGAACAAGTCTCCTGAGGAGCGGCTGAGGGAGTTGGGGTTGTTCTGCCTGGAGAAGAGAAGGTTGAGGGGAGACCTTCTCACTCTCTACAACTCCCTGAAAGGAGGTTATAGCCAGGGGGGGTCAGTCTCTTCTCCCAAGGAACAAGCAACAGGACAAGAGGAAATGGCCTCAAGTTGTGCCAGGGGAGGTTTAGGTTGGATATTAGGAAAAACTTCTTTACCCAAAGGGTTCTCAGGCATTGGAACAGGCTGCCCAGGGAGGTGGTGGAATCGCCGTCCCTGGAGGTACTTAAAAGCTGGGCAGACGTGGTGCTGAGGGACATGGGTTAGGGGTGGTTTGGGTAGTGTAGGTTATGGTTGGACTCGATGATCTTGAAGGTCTCTTCCAACCCAAGTGATTCTGTGGGATTAATACAGCATGATGCAGAGACGTATCTATTAAGGCACGTTGCAGCCCTTGCTAGGTTCCTCAGACACCCTCAGACTTGTGAGGTAAGCTTTCATTTCTTGCTCCAGCGTTTCTGCTGCCCCGTTCCAGAGCTGCGGATGTGAGCTTGTCAACCTCGGGCTCCCAGCAGTCTGATGCCTAGGCCCCATATTGCATTTGGGAACACAGAGCTCCCCTCCTGCGAGACCTGGGGGCTTTTTCGTCGTTTCCAGTCTAAATTAATTCATGACTGATTAATATCCACATGAGCTTTGTCCCACTATTATACTTATCTTTCTGATAGGTGCTCCGTCACTCTCGTTCCATCACATGAGTCCCATCTCATGTGTTCCATCACTCTTTATTCACAGAAACTCATCCAATTTCTTCCCAACCGTTTCCTTAGACAACGCAAATCAAGCTGGGATAATCCTTGTGTAAACAGTTTTCCCACCCTTTCTTACCCAGAGAGCTCTCGATAACGCCCAGGGGATCACTCGGCACGGACGGGTGTCCCTGGACGGGTCAGGTGCCCAGTGTCCACGTCCCTTGGAAGGAGCCTCCAGTGCCAGTGACCTGCTGGACGGGCACAGGCTGCCCAGGGCTGCGCTGGCGGAGCAGGACGGATGAGTCCTCTGCCTGCAGCCCGCGCTACCCGCTCTGCGTCCAGCCCCCTCTTACAGATACTTCCCCCGTGATGGGGTTAATTAATGGCAATGTGTCTTGAGGAGCTAAATTGCTAACAGCAGCTCCGTTTAAGAAGCGTTCATAAGGCAGCGAACAAGCAGGTAGCTTGGCAGTACTGCTTCAGCCTCAGAAGATTTGTAGCAACTAGAATTTGTTTTTCGCTATTATCGGAATGTAGAACTACTCATAGCTTTATTGTGCTGTAATGGGAGAAACTGTCTTAACGAAGGCTCTTCTTGTTACTGCCACTGTTGGACCTTGAGCTATAAACCACGGAACCCTCCCTTCATTAATTGTGTTAACAACCAGTGCGGAGACGGAGATCGGTCCTACAAACACACCCCAGTTTTGCGGCGCCTTCGGATGCTTCTGCTGGGACTGGGGGAGGAAAATCCATTTCTCTTCCTGGCAGGCCTCATCACTGCCATAACCTCCGGCCATCAGCATTCAGGATGTTCTCCCGGCGGATGATTTACAACGTGGTTTTAGAGAGTGGGAATGGACTTGGCAGGCACTGTTCTTGGGGCCATCTAGTGCCACATTAATAAATTTTAGGAACCAAGGCAGCAAAGAAAACAAAATCTCTTTAAGCTTGTGTAAATTTACGGGGCTGCGTGATGGTTTCTGTGGCTGCTGGCACCTGTACGCCCCAAGGACAAGAGGAGACCATGCTGTAGGGAGCTTAAACTCTGCTCGGGGTGCTTTTCTTCCAGGTGGATAATGTCCATCCCCATCTCAAAATGTCTGTAGTCTCATGCGAAAGCCCCAGCAGGGGCTTAATGGTGCTGAATTTTCTTTGCGAAACAAGAATTGCCACTCTGAGAAAACAATTGCCCAAGTTTAATTCCCCAGGAGACAAGGAGCAGTGAGGAATGAGCCTTTTAAATAGCTTATTCTAAATTGAAGCACGTCCTGGCAGAAGGTCACCTCCTCCTCGCCCGCAAGAGGTTCACCTGTGTGTGGCGCTTTCCTGACTTTTATCTCTTCTTCAGCTGAGGCTGTGGAATATCACGTGGCGTTTGTGGTGTTCATTGTGGTGTGGTGTTCTCCAGCCCAGGAGAGCAGAGTGAGATGGGACCGTGGGCTTTGGACCCTCTCCAAGCCCTGCTGGCAGATTTCTCGGCAGCCTGGCTGTGATGTGTGGAGTAGGGCTCTCACCTGGGCTCAGCCAAGAATGGGACTCCTGTGTCCTTCTCCCCCAGGGTGTACGTGTGCGGGAGGGGGCTGGGGCTGGTGGGCATGAGAAGGAGCGAGTGGGACCAGCCAGGTCGCGAGGGGACTGTCGCTCCAGATGGCTAGAAGCTGAGCAGAACCTGTGGACAGGTGGGCATGAGCGGTTGGCCATGGGTCTGAACCGAGTGCTGTTGCCTTGCCTGGTGAGCTCCTCTCTCCTCCTCCTGCTCTGGGCAAAGGCCCAGCGTGGCCACCTGGAGGTCCCACCAAGGATCCCTTCAGGTGGTGTGATGGGGGGTCCTTGCAGCCCGGGGTGGGTGGGAGGGGA
>VZTS01026913.1:0-14218 GCA_013400795.1 Pluvianellus socialis | reverse complement strand
GGGTCATCGATGAGATGGGAAGGGTCATTGATGGGACGGAGAGGTTTGCTCCTGCTTCAGCATCCTTCCCTGGGGTTCTCCAGCTCCGCTTGCCCACGGGCAATCCAGGTATAACCCCAAAAATGCAGCTTTCTCCCCCCCCTCCCCCCATCACAAGGTGGAATTCCCCATGCAGGAGCCACATCCGCGGCTAAAACCTCGGGGAGGATTCTCCTAATTGCTACCAACGTCTCCTGGAAATAGAGATTTATTTTCCTGGAGCTCTTTGCATCCAGCAAAGACCGACAGCTCCCGTTTTTCCTGCTTTTGGGCAAAGAGGAGGGTAAAACCCGTCGCTTTCCTTACCTTGGTGGGGAAATAACGGCTGAATTTGAATTTTTTCAGGGTCAAAGTCATGGAGTAGGTCCCAAAGAAGAGGATGAACGACATGAGGGCCAGGTCGGGCACGAATTTGCAGGATTTCCCCACTAAGCTGCCGCCGTATTTGAGACATTCCTTCTTACTCAGCTGAGTCCAGTCCAGAGCTGTGAGGTTAATAGCATTGTACTGGGGAGGAACCCCCCAAAAAAGCAACATTAGCATTTTAAGTAATTGCAGCGTGCAAGGAAAAGGGCATTTCCCGGCCAAAAAAGAGCAAAATTAGCATGTTAAGTAATTGCAGCATGCAAGGGAAGGGGTAATTCCTGGCCAAAAAAGCAAAATTAATATTTTAAGGAATTACAGTTTGCAAGGAAAGGGGCATTTCCTGGCCAAAAAAGCAAAATGAGTATTTTAAGGAATTACAACATGCAAGGAAAGGTGTATTTCCCAAAGCTGTGCTGCCAGAATCTCCATAACCATGGGAAAACCCCGGAGCCACTATTAATTTGGGCCAAAAAAGCCGGGATACGGTGCTGCCAAGCCCAATCATGAACCCAAATCAAGGTGAATCCCGCGTTTCCTTCCCCGGATACAAAAGTCCCTGGGAAATCTCCCTCCCTTGTCCCAGATTTCCCATTGGAATGAGCGAACCCCGCTTACCAGAGAGACGTTAGTGGTGTTTGGTGCCGCTGGAGCTGAAGCATCGAAGAAGGTCGCGTTGGCTGCGGGAAAGGAGGTGGTTATTGAGGTTTTTGGGCTAATATGGAGGTTTCTGTATTAAAAGCAGCTGGGCTTCCCCCGGAGCGGCACGGCTTGGCCGGCGTAAAAGCAAACGCGGGGTCAAGCGCATCCTCCTCGGCATCCCGAGGGCGGACCGGGATTTGGGAAGGAAACCCCTCGTTTCTAACCCCGCAGTGACTTCTCCCTGATTAATCCTCTGCCGGAGGAGCAGAACGCGGCTTCTCCTCCGGGGGCTGCTGGGCTGGCGAATGCCGGGTTGTGTGCATGGGGGGGTGTGTGTGAAATTCTTTTTAGGAGATTCCCAGCTCCTAAAATTTTTTGGAGCTTCCCGGGAAAGCTGCCGGCAGCAGGGTGGAGCATCCCGACACCCACGTCTTAAAACCAGGGGGTGGAAGACCAAAAAAGCAGCCTGTTATTTTTGGAGATGCGGCACCTGATCACACCCAATTTGTTTTTTTTTTAATTTTTTTGTTGTTGTTTTGTTTTTTAAAATATTTTAGGGGTGGGTTTGGTGGCAAAAACCCCAACTCTATCCTCTCTAGCCCCCCCAGCACCTTCTCCTCCAGTGCAAAAAGCGGCTCCGCTCGGCTCTTCCGGCGACGCGGCTCCGCAGCTTCAGGAGCGCCCAACGTTCTTTAGGGTGACCCCAAGAGGGGTCCAGCACCGCCCGGGTCCCCCCACCCCTCGTCCCTCCTCCGGGTCCATCCTCTTCCTGCGCCAAGTGGGAATTTCGGCTGCCCCGACCTCCATCCCGAGGATTAATGAAGGAGAAGCGATTGCTGGGTTAGAAGCAGAGTCCGAAACCGGGCTCCGGAAAACAGCGCTGGCAAACCCAGCATTAAAAACATTACTATTATTATTATATTTCTTTTTTTCCTCCATAACCTTTTCTTATTTCCACAAACCGGCCTTATTTGTGATTTCTACAACTTAAAGGGTAGCGTACCGCTGGCAGTATCGCAGGAGAGGAGCCCTAAGGGCTCGACAAACCCTTTTAGCAGAGCAGAAAGAAAAGTAAAACACATGGAAAAAAAAAAAACCAAAAAACAAAACAACCCCCACAGGGGAAGAGTATCAAATATTAAAATAGTTTTAATATTTAGAAGGCGATACTCACTTGAGATTGAAATCAGCCCAAATTGATGTGTGCAGCAGAGACAAATATGGTACAAATCAGTTATAATAATCAAAAATCAGAACTAATTAAAAAAAAAGATTAAAAAAAAAAAAAAAGGATGTAGAGGGAAATAAACATAATTTCTCAATATATAGAGGAATGGAAAATCCAACGCGGACATGGTTGCCTTGGGTGTCCGGGGCGGCGAGGGCGAGGGACGGGGCTGGGTTACAAAGAGGCTTTAAGGTTTTTGGGGAGCAAGTGCCTCTCGGCCGCCCGGGGTTTGCTCGGGACGGGGGTTTGGAGAAGGGGGAGATTCCCACTGGAGGTGGAAGGCTTCGCTGGTGCCAGCACAGACGGGTGGGTGGAGGTGGTCGTGGTGCCCTTCGGGATATTTCAGCTCCCTGCGCCGGGCACGGGGCTTCGCTTTCCTGCAGGTCAAATTTGGGGAGGGTTTCGGTCAGGGAAGGATCGCGTCGTCCCCGGGCGCTGCCCCGGGCTTTCGAAAGCCGACGGGATGGAGTCGCTCGGCGGGCAGTTGGTAAACAGAAATCGAGGAAAAATACAAAATGAAACCCCCGAAGTGCTAATTCCATCACGGCAGGTAAAATCTCTTCTGGCAACGACAGACACGTCAGCGATGCGTCGCACGGCCGGTGGCGGACGCTTTCGTTTCACCGTCGCGCCTCTCCACCACCTCTGTCTGCAGCTGCTGCTCCCCAAAACTGCTGGCATTTAGACTTTTTAAATAAATTGGGCTCATCTGAGAGCAGGCGGCCGCTGGCAGTAGCCCAAAGCGAAGATCTCTGCTTCCTTCCGGGTGGCTGCGGGAGCATCCGAGCTGCGCGCTTTGGAGCGGGCATCATCGGGTACGTCTATCCAGGAGCAAAACCAGGGGAGGCATCAAAAGACCATCTGCTCAGAGCCCGACGGCCTCTCCTTTTTGAAAAGGAGTAAGAAATAGGAGCAAAAACAGTCTAAGGAGGTTTCCACACCCAACCGGGACATCCTGGGGTATCCCGGACATCGGGGAGGACAAAATCCCTCTGGTGTATTTCCTGGAGAATAAGTTTCTCGTGGGCAGCAGGCTGGAATTAATGATGCAAAATGTCTTTTTTTTCCTCCAAATTTTGTTATTATCCATCCAGGTCTGGCTGATCCAGGCGAAGTCCCCAGCTCTCCGGCACTGCTCGCAGCGTCCCAGCAAGCACCAACACTCCCATCCATGGGGGACAAGGCTCTTCTTCCATCTTGCCCAAAATCGCCCTCAGAGGAGGACGACGAGGTCTCTCCACCCCACGCTGACCAGGTAGTTGCCTCCTTCCACGGCCTTGGTCAACGATCCAGTGGGATTTATCCATGGCAGAACCCCCCCTGCCCCCCCCAATCCCTTTTATCTTCCCCGTCCGGCACCGGAGAAGACGTGTACTCACCTGGGTCGGGAGCGATGCACTCGCACTTGTACATGGTCACGTAGTCTGGCTTGAAGTCGGAATTGATGGGGTAGTATTTAAAAGCTCCGATCATCTTCTTGATGGCGTCGTAGATGAAGATGAAGCTGATGAGGGTGGAGAAGCCTTCCTCCGTGAAGCGGGTGATGTACTTTATAATGAAGCTGGCGTCGGTGGCCACCAGGATAAGGCACTGTAGGGCAGAGTGCAAGCCGATCCAGAGGCGAAACTCCATGTAGTCGATGCCGTTGCCTCTGAAAGCGGGGACAAGGCGAGAGCAGCCCCGTGAGAGCATGCCGCGGCCGGAGGATGGCTCCCATCCCGGCACGGATGGGTGCCGGCTCCACCCCTGCCGGGCGTCACACCCAGCACCTACTTGCTGAAGTCGAAGAGCAGCTTCTCGAAGATGAGGATGGGGCCGGTGCTGCTGAGGATGATGAGCGGCTGCCCGGCGAAGAGGCAAAACATGGAGCCCGCCATCGCCGTGCCGAGGAAGCTCTCCATGACTCCCTGGTGCCGGATCAAAGCCAGCATTATGGTGACGCCGGGCCACGTTACATCCCCGCGGACACCCCGGATGAAGATGGGAATTAAGGACCTATGCTCGGACCCACGTAGGACGGTTGGGACCACGTCCTGGCCTTGACATTGGGATGGGTTTTCCCATCCTGCGGGCATTTCAGGACTGCCAGTCCCACTTGGCAATGAATTCCCATCTCCAGCATTGAAGCTTGGCATGGCACGGGGAGGGTAAAACCCATCCCATCCCATCCCATCCCATCCCATCCCATCCCATCCCATCCTGTCCTATCCCTCCGTGCTGTCCCCAAGCCAAAGTGCCCCCCTTCCTTGGACTCCACCTGGTAGTTGTCCGTAGCGTCCCCAAGCAAGCCCCCGAAGGTGATGGCGTTGGTGATGCAGCCCAGGTAGATGAACAAGATGGCAGAGATGGACTGGATATGAAAACCTTCATAGAAGTCGCTGGGGAACCAGGGCAGCTTCCTCTTGATATCCAAATAGAGGCCACCACAAAACCTGGGGAGACAGCACCGAGGCTCAGATGTTTGTGTCTTCCACCAAAATAGATATGGTGCTGGTGCTGGGCAAAAGCACCCTGAAATCCAAAAGGATGTCCCCCCTCTGTGCCCCAGGAGACCACAGCGCGAGCCAGGAGGAGACGCCGATGGGTGCTGGGTGGTGGGGTTGCTGCTCACCTGCCAGTCCAGGCGAGCTCTTCCCCGATTTCGTGAACTTCGGGCATCTCCCCGTCGTCGCTGCCGCCCCCACCGCCCCCGGCGCCTGCCCCACCAGCCGTGCCGTTCATCTGCCCCACTTCGTTCAGCGAGAAAACCGATTTCCTGCGGGAGAGAGACCAGCATCGGCCATGGCGTCTGCCCCACGGCTTGCGTTCCTGGTGCAGGAACCACGATCAAGGCCATGGTGTAGCTCTCAGCCGGCACTAGAGCTGGGGTTTTGGGGTGAATTTGGAAAAATCAAGAGCTGTATTTGCTCAATGCAGGAGGGTTAAGGCAGATTTTGCATGAGTGGAAACGGCGCTGAGCTGATCCGGGGACAAAAACTGCTGGAAAAGGAGCATTTCTGGACAATTTGCAGAGATTCTTTCTAGGGATGAAGCCAAGCAAAGCTGCTGTCCTCTTCCAGCGTCTCCAAACCAGGAGAGATGGGGATGGCCACAGGGCTTGGACCAGCCCCGTGTCTCCCACCTACCTCTTCTCAGCCGAGGGCACTTTTTTGGGTGGCTCAATCCTAATGTTGGGGTCCCACTCGCCGGGTGGCAGGACGATGACTTCATCCAGAAACTCATCTATGCCGGCGATCAGGTCTTCTCTATCCCGGGCCTTGTAGGCGACATCGCTGAAGAGCTGGGGGTGGAGAGAGGAGAGGTGTCAGCCTGGGAACGGCGTCCAGCATGCACAGGTCCCAGGTCCTTATGGGATTTTAAAGCCCATTCAGTTGGGCGATGGGATGAAAATTGCTTTTTTTTCCCCTCGGCTCTGAGCGAGGGGGTTCCTGGTGGGGGCCGGGTGTTGCATCTACTCACATCGTCCACCATGAGGGTTGCGATGGCTCTGCCGATCTCGTTGTAGGATTTGGCTTTTCCCGCAGGACCAAGGAGAATAAAGAGGAACCTGGGAAGGGAAAGGTGCCGGGTTGGCAACCTCGGACCACACGGCATCCGTGTCGTGAGACCACTCAGCCCTTCGGACCCAAAGGAATTGCGCTCACCTGGTGGGGACGGGCACCTCCGTCACCCCTCCCAGCATCGTCGCCTGGAGGAGGCGCACAAACGCCACGAAGGGCTTCTCCAGGAACTCCACTTCTCCCACCAGCACATTGGAGGCCTCTGCATCCTTGGGGATCTTCTTGATGAACTTGTTCTTCAGCTGTTGGAAAGACGAGGGTAGGGAAGAGAGTGGTTGCTGAAATTTGTTTTTTCCTCCTCTTTTCCACACCCCGAACACAAAAACTGAAGCCGCACTTCAAACCTCTTCATCTCTGATGGTCCCGGGGCTCCCGGCGGTGGGGATTCAAGAGCAATATCCAAGAAATTCATAAAGCTGAATGTCTTCGTTGATCAAAACCATCACTAAGCCCGCGATCAACTCGGAATCACACGCTCGGGGCTCCCTAACGCAACGTGCAACCGGGCGCGTCGCAAAAGGGGCTTCGCCGCGCCGGGGTCTGCGCGAGGAAAAGCCCCCGCAGAAAACACCAGCCAAAAAACCACAGGTCCTGGAGCAAACCAGCAGGCATTTTTCCAAACCTCTTTGCTCCTGCGAGACCCTACAGAATGCCGAAACACTGCTCGGCGCCACGCACGGGGGGATATTTTCGTAGCTCATTTCCCCCCAATCTCCTCCACGGAGCGGGAACAAATAATGGAAGTCGGAAACCTCGCTCATGGATTTATCCCCCAGGTCTCTTCTCCCCTGCAGCTCTTTCATTATTAGTCTAAAAGGGTTCAATACCAACCCAGGCAGGGTGTTATTATAATCTATATGCCAGCATGAGGGGAGGCATGTGAGCTGGGCAGCGAGCTCTCCCCTTTCTAATCTTTTAAACCCAAATGGAAAAAAAAAAATCATAATAATAAAGCAACTCCTCCAGCTTGGAATAAGCAAGAGCAGGAGTTAACAGTGACCACTAAGCTTCGTGTAACACTTAAAAAGTCCCTTTGTAGTGGGCCTAATAGGGCGATTAAACCTAAATGCTTTGCATATTTTGGGATTAACCTTCCGCACCCCACCGCTGGAGGCTGATATTTGGGGTGCGTTAGCGGGCAGCTGGCTTGCCTTACGGCAGCTCGGATTTTGGGAGATGCCCTGGAAACCTTCTGCCTCCCTGACTTGGTGTCATCCCTGTCCCAAGGCTCCCGGCAACACAGGAATTTCCATCCTTCACTTCTCCTTAAATTGCATCACCCCAGGTAAGCCCAGCCAGGACATCCCTGGGGAAAAGCAAACTCTTATCCCAGACTGTCCCCTTCAAACCCATGTTGCACTTAATTTCCCTTCAGTTTATGCTCAAATCAACGTAAGTGTTCAAGGCCAGGTTGGACGGGGCTGGGAGCAGCCTGGAATAGCGGGAGGTGTCCCTGCCCAGGGCAGGGGGTGGGATGAGATGAGCTTTAAGGTTCCTCCCAACCCAAACCATTTTATGAAAACCCGCACTGAGTCTGTCTCAGGTTATGAGGAATAAATCCAGGCACAGCAGCACTTTGGGTTAAACTTCTCTGTGCAGAGAAGAAAACACCCCGGTGAGGCTTCCTGGTAGCTAGTAACCCTCGATAGAAGGATTTTGTACCAATTTTGGTAGATTTTGGAAGGATTTCGTACCAATTCTGGTCTAGTGGGAGGTGTCCCTGCCCAGGGCAGGGGGTGGAATGATATAAGATTTAAGGTCCCTTCCAAACCAAACCATTCCGTGATTTTATGAATCACCTGGCCCACCAGAGGAGGCCCCGGAGATGCCGGGAGGGCTGGAGCCCCTCTGCTGGGAGGATACTGGGAGAGCTGGGGGGGTTCAGCCGGGAGAAGAGAAGGCTCCGGGGAGACCTTCCAGCCCTGCCAGTGTCTGAAAGGGGCTCCAGGAAAGCTGGGCAGGGACTCGGGATCAGGGAGTGGAGCCACGGGACAAGGGGAATGGTTTTCCACTGGGAGGGGGGAGATTTAGATGGGATATTGGGAAGGAATTCCTGGCTGTGAGGGAGGGGAGCCCCTGGCCGGGGTTGCCCAGAGCAGCTGTGGCTGCCCCATCCCTGGAGGTTCAAGGCCATGTTGGACGGGGCTGGGAGCAGCCTGGAATAGCGGGAGGTGTCCCTGCCCAGGGCAGGGGGTGGGACGAGACGATATTTAAGTTTCCTTCCAGCCTAAACCATTCTGTGATTCTATGAAATCACACACAAACAGAAACAGAGCAAAGCCCATGTAATGCATCAACAGTTCCCGGCTAAATAGCCCCGATACTGGGATGAGGATGGGACACCCAGCACAAATCCCTGCTGGTCCCTCACGTCAGCAGGCAGAGATCTGCCCACGAACTGCCCGA
Organism: Pluvianellus socialis; assembly: GCA_013400795.1. Taxonomy (NCBI): domain Eukaryota; kingdom Metazoa; phylum Chordata; class Aves; order Charadriiformes; family Charadriidae; genus Pluvianellus; species Pluvianellus socialis. Next base: position 5,980 of record VZTS01026913.1, on the reverse strand, counting down.
GCAGCCTGAGCTCCTCCCCAGCTCTCCCGTGCAAAGCAAACGGGGAGAAAAAGCCCCCGCTGGACCCTCGGCTGAGCTTTGCATTAAAACCCCCACATCCACCGCGCTGCAAGCGGAGGGAAAAACAGAACCTGCCTCTGTTTACGGACCGTTATCCCAAGGGCCGTACTCACCTCTGCAGACCCAAGGGCTTGGTTGGGATTCACCCCCGGCAACCTGCCCTTACTCAGCCAAGCAAAGGCTTTTTAGCACTGTTCCAAGCACCTTTCCTTTCCTCCCTAAAGATTTTAAGGAAATTTTTTTCTCCACCCTAAGGATCTCAGCTATGTCAGCATCCCAGCGCGTCCCTAATTCTGCCTTCAGCTTGCAAGCCCAGGTATTATTTCTGGGACAGCTTCCCCCTGAGTTAGCAGGGATCGATACGCGTATTAATTTCCCTAATTAGGAAATCTGTGTGGGTTATCGACCGAGCGCAGCCACACAAGGCTCACGTGGACTTTAACACCCACAGAGCCCCTGCCCCACCGCGGATCGTGTCGGAGACGCCCCCCCCAGCGTCGCACTAACATTTTGGGGGTGATTACCTGGTCGGTGCTCGGCGTGTCCGAGATGTCGTTCATGCTCCGACTCTGCGCGTGACCTGATGGAGATGAGAGAGAGAAGGTGAGAAAACCACCCCGTGGCGCACAGCCGAATTTCAACCCCATGTGCAAGGGGAAAAAGGGGTGCAAGACCTTCAACGCAAAGAAAAAAAACATTATTTATTACAGCTGGGCTTGTAAACCAGGTGCAATAAGACAAAACCCCAAGAATATCAGTTTTTCTGAGATCAGAAGCTGTGGTTACACAAACCACATCTCATGGCTGTGCAGGGATCCCTTTGTAATTGCCATCGCCCTCTCTTGTCTTGCAACTCGATAAATTTATTTATTTATTTTTTGCCCAGCTTCTCTTAGGACCGTTCCCTCCTCCCCGCCGCCCTCCCCGGCTTACGCAGGCGGCCGTAGCTCGCGCTCTGCCGCATCCGCAGGTCCTCGGTGGAGCGGTGGAAGGCGGCGCCGGCGGCCGGGCTCCGGACGGGGCTGCGGGCTGGGGGAAAGGAGGCGTTAGAGGGGGTGCAGGTGCCGTAGGGAACCGTTGGGTGATGCTGGAGGCAAGACGCCGGGCTGAAAATCTGCTGCCCGGCAGAGACGTGACCCTTCCAGCGCTGATTCACCAGCAATTTGCTTTTCCCTCCCACTTTCATTTGTCCTTTTATCCCACCCAGAGTAGTTTTCCCGTTAGCAAAGAATGCACTGCCTTAACCCAAGCCTTCCCGCCCCACCAGTGCTCTCTTCGAGGCTATAAATGGGTTTGGAAGAGCAATTTCTGTTACTTGGGAAGACCCAACACTTCATATTTGGCTTTTCATTCTCCTAATTCTCCAAAGAAACCTACACTTGAAATTTGCCATGAACTTCACACTTCCAAATATTTACATTGGTCACCACTGAGCTGCACATGAACGTTTCTCCTCCCTGAACTGGTGGCGAGTCCCATTTTTCATCTCAGATGATTAAAATGCATCACTGCGTTATAAAGACTTCCCTTTTCCCCCACACATTTTCCGCATTAAGCCCAGCTTTTTCTAAGAAAACCTCCCGAATTCCCCAAACTGCTTTTTCCTTGGGGAAAAAAACCATCCAGATCAGCTTCGTTGAGCTGCTCCACATCTCTCTGGAACACCAGCTGCAACCACAGCATCTATCCTCTTCTTCTGTTGTTTTCTTGTTAAACCCACTAAAAATAATGATGAAATTTCCACTGGGCATGACCCTATTTTCAATGTGTTGCGGTATTAATTCCAATATCACAGAGCTGCTGTTGGCACAAGGAAAGTGAAGGATCCCTCTGCTCCTGCCAACTATCTTTTCCTTGGTGTCCCTCTTTGCGAACTCAAAGCGATGCCATCGTCTCAGCGAGGAACTAGAAACACGTAAGATACCTCTGTTTTTCCTGTCTACAGGGATTAACCGCAACGTTTCAAAGCCGTGCTCTGTTTTGAAGGCTTCTGGGCAAACGTTCCCTCAAATATCTAATCCTCCGACACGGCTGATGGCTGCTTTGGAACCTGGGGATGCCCACGGGGTGGGAATATTGCGTATTGACAGCCTCTTCCGTGTGCGCTTTGAGCTCGGGCGCTGCTGTTTCTGTCTATCCGGGAAGCAGCCAAAGCCTGGCAAATCCCAGGCTCCACCAAATGACCTCTGTTTAAACCTAAGTAAATAATCTAGCGTGAAAACAAACAAATCCCCTTTTATAATGGCTCAAAAATAGGCAGGTTCAACCACGGAGCAGACTGGATTTGTCTGTAGGGTGCTCTGCCAGAAAGCCCCTTGGCCAAGAGACTGCCAACACTATTGTCCCCCACACAACGCCGTTGTCCCTCACACAACACCACCGTCCCCCACACAACGCCATTGTCCTCATGGAATCTTAGAATGGTTTAGGTTGGAAGGGACCTTAAAGCTCATCTCGTTCCAGCCCCCTGCCCTGGGCAATGACATCTCCCACTAGACCAGGATGCTCCAAGCCTCATCCAACCTGGCCTTCAACACTAGTCCCCCACCCAACACAGACATGTCCTTGGCTCCCAGATCCCAGTGACCCCCACCACTCTTAAAGCTACCAGTGGCAGAGCTTTTGGGCTCTTCCTCAATACAGTAAATAGTTGGGTGCCCCAAATGCTTGGTTTTACCCCCTTTCCTTCTCCTGAGATCTTCCTCCTCCCCAGGCTCACTCGCTGAAGACTCAAGGATTCAACCAGGCCCAGGCTGAATCCCAAGGACTCACTTGTGTTGGAGGAGACAGACTTTCCAATGTCGGCCAAGGACCGGTGGATTGGCTTCTTGGTTTGGTGACGGTGCTTCCTGAGGAGCACGTAGCTTATCTTGTCCCGCAGTTCCGGCTTGAGCAGACCGTCCTCGATCTGCTTCTCAACGACGTCGTCTGCAAGCACCGAACGAGGGAGGTGTGGGGTTACCCCACTGCAAACCCTCCCTGAAAGCTCAAGACACCACCACGTTTTGAACCAAGTTGACGGCTCTCAACTCCTGTCTTTGCTTATTCCCATGTAAATTGGTTCATACCTTGCATGCAGCGAGTAAACGCCCTTAAATCCACCCCCAGAGCTTTAGGACATGGGGAAAAATCCATCTGATACCACCGGTACCCGCCAGCTCCTACCTATAATTTGGGGCAAGGAGTAGCCATCTAAGTCCAGGAGCACCGTTCCCGTCTGCAGACACGTCCGCAGCTCAAAGAGGCTGTGCAAAGACAACGTGGACACGTGGGGCTTGCTCCACCGCTCCCCGCCTTCCTCCACCTTCTCCTCAAACTTTATCCACCTGGAACGAGAGCGGCAGCCGTGAGGATGGGCACGGAGTGGGCACGGCGTACGAGAAGAGAATAAGAGAATTGCTTTTGCTGGGGAGTCTCCCTTCTGCAGGCAGCTGTGCAAGCCTGGATTAATTTATCCCGCAAAGTTTTTGCTCATTGTTCAGGACGGGAATGGAGAAATCGAGCAGCATCGTGAGACAAAGTGCTGCTTGCACGGTTGCAGAGCGGAGCAAAACCTCTTGGCGCCACCACAGCAATCGGATTTCACCCTCCCCAAATCGCCCCTGCGAGGTCTGGGAGGTTTTCCCGTGGAGCTGACCTTGCCTTAGCCGGGATCCGCACCCCCACGGACCAGCCACACATGCCGGAAAGCGGGAACACAGGACATTGCAAACCTCTTCCTAATTCCTTGTCAACATTCCGTCTTCAACCGGGGCGCTTCATTCCCACCGTGGGAGACGACGGGGTTTGCAAGTCCTTGGAAATCAGCCCTTCCACCTCCTTATTTTCCCTTAATTTTACAATTAAGAGCTTCGCAGCAAATTTGGGAATGGCAGTCGAGTTCTCCCAGCTCCCCGTTCCCAGGGCTTGGGCTCTCGGCAAGATGTCGATTTGGGGGAAGAAAGCTGCTTTTCCTTTCAAGGAAGTTTGCAGGCTCCGTGGATTAGCCTTCGCCGGGCTTAACCTTACAACTTTTAACTGGTACAAACTGGGATTTGGGCTCCTGTTGCCCCAGAGGGCACAGACGGGAAGGATGGAGGAAGAGAAGGGTTTTTGGAAAGAGCTGCCGGCTCCCAAACCCCGCAGGGAAGGGTGTGGAGAGCCCGGAGTGGCGTTGGCTGCGGGGAGGTGCATTAAAATGCTGCTGCAAAGAGAAAAGGCGGGCTGTCCCTCTTGGAAAAGCCCCAAAATATTATCTGGGAGTGCCAGGAATGGGCTGCGCTGGGGACAAAACCCCGGAGCATCCAAAAATAAAGAAAATTTGGCCCTCGTGCCCATCACTCCGAAGTTCCCCACCCCGATTCCTTTGCAGAAAAGCCCTTCCCCAGCCCGTCAAACAACGCTGCTTTTATTGGGGGGAAATTCAAGCTTCCCGCCGTAGCACCCGCTAAGCCCCGTCTGTGCTCGCCCAAAGCCGATTAGGTTGCTTTTCCTTTCTTTTTCGCCCCATTTTCCTGCCGAAAGTGGGTTATTAGCGCGCACACGGGGCGGCAGCTTGGGGCGGCGTGCGGGACTCGAGGCACGTTTCCAGCGGCGCCTTTGCCCCGGGATCGGCATCCCGTCATGCTCTCGCCAAAGCTCCAGCAAAACTCCATCTTCCTGCTGTGCTCGGCCTCTTTATTTCCATTTATTTCCATTTATTGCGGATTTAGCCGCAGGCGGCGCCGCTCCCACCACGGAGCAGCTCTCCTGCGGCTAAAGAGGCTGAGCTGCTCCTCGCCGGAGAGCGGAAATCCGGGACTTGAGAAACCTCCATCCTCCCAAGGGGGAATTTGGGAACCTCCATCTCAAGCCCTCCCTGATGAAAACCCCAACACAAATGCTGATTTTTCACCGTCTGAGCTTTTTTGGGGAGCGGGGAGGGATGAGCAGGTACAGACCTATGCAAAACTGGGGAGTTGGGGAAAATCAAGGATTTTAGCAGCAGCATCCCGGCGCTGCTGCGTTTTGAGCCGGGCTGGCAACCAGGAGGATGCTTAAGAGCCTTCCAAATTTTTGGTGATGCCAATAACCAGCCCAAGAGATGGGATGAGCATCCGCAGGGCCTGATCCTGCTCCCTTCCTCATCCCTCGGGTGAAACTCCACACCCAGATCGGGAAACCCTGCACGTGCTACTGAAAGGGACGGGCTCGGGATGCCCTCAGCATCCCTGACTCCCTTCCCAAAGCCTGGGGGAAGCCCCAGGATCCTAAATAGCCCCACACATCCCTTTTTACCCTTCCAGGGCTTTCCATATGGGAAAAGGCCCGACCCTACTAGCTTATACACAGCTGAGACTAAGAAGAGAAAATCCCACTTGGATTTGAGATTTTTCCCTTGGATAAACTCCTAATTCAATAAAGCGGACGTCGCTTGCAGCTCCTCTAATACTTTTATTAAAGATGCAGCTGGTAGGTTTTTATTATTATTGCTCGAGGGGCAGAAGTTAAAATCCCAGCCTGGCCAGCAAAAGTATGGGGGGGAAAAAAACACACTTTGGAAAATGTTCTGTCTGCCGCCTATTCCCATTTCCCAGCTCTCTGCTCCCATTCTCCCATTTCCCAGAAGGTTTTTTCACTCCCTCGCCGAGCCCCTTCTGCGGGGCTTTGCTCTCACGCTGCAACTGGGAACGGGAAAAGCCCCGGCTCCGGGGTCGACCCAACCTGGGGAGACGTGGGAGAAGCTGGGAAACCTTCCTCCCTTCCCCCTCCTCGGCTGCTGCACAGAGAGCCCCAAAACGCCGTGTATTTGCATTTCCTTAATTCAGGCTTTTTTAACCTTATTAAAAACGATGCTCATTCCCTGACCCTTTTTCCACCCAGGGATACTTAGGGGGGTGGACCTTCACCTGACATATTCTTCTCCTGCCCTTGGGTCACACCAGCCCCACGGACGCTCCAG
>VZTS01026912.1:0-36153 GCA_013400795.1 Pluvianellus socialis | reverse complement strand
GGGGTGGGACGGAGTGGGGGTGGAAAGATTAAGTTGTTTGAGAACGGGGTGCTTTTCCACTAAGCTAAGTTTCTGGTACTCCATAACTTGTCTACTACAAACATGCTGTTGTGCTTTGGATTTGAACAGTTTAATTTTAAAAATAACTTCAGTGATACATGCTGCTTCTCCCTGAGATGTGATACTAAGGCTGGCTAAAGGCATAAAAAGTAGTTCTCTTCCTCCTTGGAAGAAAGAATGGAATGACTGAACAACAGCTTAATTGTGCAGTCTTGTGCACCTTAGTAGCATCTCAGAATCTTAGGTAGCTTGGTAGTTACTTGGAAGCCTTGGTAGTTACAAGCCTTTTCAGTGTAATTTTGTTGATGTTATTAAGGTCTTCAGTGGTCTTCTAGAAGCTTTTGGCTATCTTTAAGTACAAATAGCATTATTTGGGGTTAATTCTCATGTTAACTTAAGTGGTTATTCCTGCATAAGTAAATATTTGGAGAGGTCTGTCCTTCCTAACACTATTATTGAAGGCTGCTCCTCCCCCCCTTTTTTTTTTTATTTTAGGTTATCTGCATGGGTGCAGAACAGAATGGCTTGCCAACTGACTATCAGAAGAAATTAGAAGCTATTGAAACTAATAACTATGCAGGACCGGTGCCAATCATGGAAGAGATTGAAGCTGCTGTTAAAGCAAAGAAAATAAATTCTGCGTAGAATACCTCTGTACTTGCTTGGCCATTCACCTTGATTTAGATACCTCTCCCTGCTGTGCTGATCAGCAGTTTCTTTATTTATCAAGAAAAGATGAGTATGCTGTGCATCTACAGTAAGCCATTAGACATAATTTGCAGTCTGAAGACACTGACATTGGTAACTTCTCCACTTTTTGTGTATAGATTGAGTACATGCCAAAGTCTTTGCAGATTTAGAAATTATCTTTCTGTAATTTTCATGCAGTGCTGCATGCAAATTTGTGCTTTGTGTCCTGTTTACTGGCCTTCTTAAAAGAAAAAGGCCATCTTGATGGGTATAGGCATCTGTTGCCTTCTGAGGAATAAGGGCTGCAGGATCAGGCTCTATACACATTTGTTAAGCATTTCAAAGATTTGTTAGATGCAAAGTAGACTCAAAACTCTAAACCAAAACTAAACTTTTTCCTCTGCTGCTTCTCTTAATGGTTTAAAGCCCAACCTATCTGATGCTGTGAAGCTTCTGTTTCTATAATTAACAAAGAAAAGTATTTTTTTTAAATGTCTCTATGTTTTTAAGTGTTAGTCGAAAAGGCAATGCAGGCCTGAAGGCAACATGCAGCCAAGGATCTCATTCAAAGCATAATGGTCTCGTCCTTTTTATGCCTAGTAATCATCATAGGTGAACTGGTTATATAACCAAGATATATTATTATTTTTTAAGAATTCATTTTAGCTAGGTAATTCCGAAGTCTTTTTAAATGACCTTTTTGACTGACTTGTTGCTTCTCTAGGCCTTGGTCTCACGTCCAGTGAAACCGGAAAGTCCAGTGTGAGTCCTAGCGCATTTGTTTCATGGTCTTGTTTGTCTGTTAAACCCCAGAGGGAACAGACTTAGCCTTCCCCCCCCACCTCCCCACCTCAACTTTGACAATCTCCTGAAAAACTGGAAGCTCTTGGACGGTTTAGAGTACGTATCTTCATGGTACTTGGCAACCCCTGTAGTTAGTCTGTGGGGGACAAGCAAAAATTGACAACCTGGAAGATGTCAAACGACTGAACTTTGGTTTATCTTCTGTACGGTGTATCTTTTTTTTTTTCTCTTGATGTACAGAAGGGTGTAAGATATAATCAGTGTCACTGTGTGACTGCTTAGATGAACAAATGGCAAAGTAACAGACTTACTGTGTCTTCCGTGTATAAAATGTCTCTGTAAACTTTTGCCAGGTGCTGTCCTGATGTCGAATGCCCATTTCCGGAGTTGGGCAAGGTGACGGCAGTAAAACACCGTACTTTCTGTATTAGCACTGCCCAGTCAGAAACCGGGTGAATAAAACTGCAATTACCAAACCTCTCCCTTCTTGGTTTGATGCGTGCTTCAAGAAACAGCAGTGTCGCCTACGTTAGCGAAAGCTGGCCGTGTGGTAATGTTAACTGGAACTTCCATGGGCTGTCTGCATTTTTAATGGCTGTAGTTCCAGTATGGAGGGCAAAACCATCCATGGGCGCACTCTGTGACACTAGCGCCGCTTATTTTGCTTGGCTCTTGTCAGGCTCCCTTCGGCTCTTGACCTTTTAAAATGGGTATTTTACTGTTGGGAGAAGAAAGCAATGCCCTGAGATAGCCTCCTTGGAGGGAGTTGACAGGAGCTACTCGCTGCCTCCAGTCGAGGAACATGGTGGGAGCTCCTGAGGGCCGGGGAAGAGCCTTCCGCCACCCAGGCGGGACCCCCGGCACATCTCTCGGGAAAGGAGGCCTTCCGCCATGCCGGTGTGAGGAGGGAAAGGGGGTGCTCGGGACGGAGAAGAAGCCTTCGGCCGTGCCCGCGTGGGGAGGAGCCGGTTCCCCGCCGGGGAGGAGAGACCGTGTGTGGGGCGGGAGCTCCTTCCCGGGGCTGGGCTGGGGGGGGGGACCCGTGGGCCGTCCGCCGCCCCGCTCCTCCCCTCGCCGCCGTCCCTTCGCCACCGCGGTGAGTGCCGGGGAAGGGCCAGGGGTGGAGGAGGGTCGCCGGGACGCTGCCTGCCTCGCTCNCGGGCGGGAGGGAAGGAAGGAAGGGGGGCGTTAGGCAGCGGGAAAGTAGGGGAAGGAAGGGAAGGGCAGCGCCCTGCCGGCTCTCGCCTCCGGGCGAACTTCTCCCGCTCCCGAATTGCCCGTTCGGGGACTTTCCGGTGTTTCGGCAGCGGGGGCCCCTCCCGCCTTTCCCCCCACCCCCCCGGGGCGGAGGCTGCCGCGTGGCGGGCGGCGTGAGGAGGAGGGCGAGGAGCGGGGCCGGCCCGCCGCGCTCCCCGCGCCGCTCCTCGGCGAGGGAAAGGGCGCCGCGGTACGAGATGCCGGCGACGCCAGCAGGAATAAATGCTGTCACAGGTGGTGGCCGGAGATGTCGCCGTGCTGAAGGCCGTTGGGGAAGGGTGGCGAGGTCCCTCGGGGCGGAGAGAGGCATCACTTGCTCGCCCACATTCGGGCCCGCGCCCGCCTCCCCTGAGCCACGGGTAAAACACTGAAGAAAAAAGAAAAACAAAAAGACATTTACTTGCCGTAAACTTGACTGAAGGTCCATATCCATGCAGGAGTTGTTTAGGCCTCAGTGCTTTGCTCACTTAACACGAAGAAAGGTGGAAGAGAGGGAGGCGGGAGGGCTTGGCCTGGGCAGAGTTGGTGGCCGGTGGCGGTGGGGAGGCCATGTCATGGCGTGGTGCGGCGTGACATGGCGGTGGTCTTCCTCCACGCCGTGTGTGCTGCTGGCACCAGCCATTAACTCTGCCTTACCTTGACACTTAGGCAAGTCCCCGCGCGGGACCCCCTCCTGCTGGATCGACGGATGCGGCAGGCACAACCGAGTGCTGGTCCATGGCCAGGTGGCGTGGCGGTAGCTAATTAGGTTTGCTCCCAGAACAAAGCCTGGGAGGTAGAACTAGGAGAGCTGTGAATGTACGATTCCATCAACCGCAGCTTTGATTGTAGAATTCACTGCAGGCTGAATGTGAGAATACAAAATAATTGTAGAAAAGCACTTCCATTTTTTTAGCTATACCAGTAAGTTGTTCCCCTCCTCCATCTCAAAAAAGTCCCCAAGATTTCTCTGATTGATAAAAGAAAATTTCTTTGCTTTTTAGTAGTGGTTCCTTCTTACTTGTTAAATGTTTTCCTGAAGGGACTTATCAAAAAGCCACATAAAATCTTTTTGACAGGGAATTGTTAATTCATACAAATGTCTTATGTAGAGCTCCATTTATTTAAAAGTAAGTTGTTCAGGAAATGTAGCAGCAAAACCTGTGAGGGATATGAATATTTCTGTAAAAGCCTATGCCTTTTAAACAAAAGCTTGTCAGTTTACCAGGTGGAGGCAGAAATAACTTCTTTGGTGCTATTTTAGATCTGTTGCTCTTCAGACTCGGGGTGGCTACAAAAGCTTATGCTACAGTCAAAGGAGAGAGAGAGAGGGGAGGGGGGAAAAATCACTGAAAGATGCTCATCTCACCCCGGAGCAATCCAAAATCACATGAGTTGCAATGGATTTACACTAGTGTGATGTTAATGTACGGCTCCTGGGGCATTTATTGACGTATGTAGCATTGATCATAGTTACACAGAGATTGTAAACTGGGCTATGATGGATGTGGTTTAACTCATAGATACAGAATGTCATTGAAGATCAGTACAGGGGCTCTGTACAAGCTCTACTAATGCACCATTTGTCCTATAAAAATAAAAGGCTATTTGTTAGTACCTCTGAGAAATACATTGCATCACCTATCAAAACATGCAGGCCTTTTGTGTAGTGTATGTGCCCGCTTGCTTCTAATCTCTACATATTTTTTACTGTTCTTGAACTATGGAAAATAGTTGAAGTTCTTTTAAAAGTGAGAGCTGCTGTGTGGAAATATGTTTGTTCTATCTTACTCATTTGTTATAGTTAAATACTGGCTGCTGTGGGACACATCAAATAAGATGTGGAAAATCAGTCTCTTTTCTGTCTCTCCTGGTAATAGCAAAGAAGTGAGTTTAGACTGGCCTGACTGAGTCTAGATTACCGTTATTAATGAAAAAGCATGTCAGAGTCTCCAGTTCTCCTCTTGCTGTAATGACTCTGCAGTGGGGCAGCTGGCACTGTTAAATAGCTTTTCTCAGGAAGCAAAAAATTGGAGACACAAAGGGCACAGGTTTTCGTGTGAAATGGAGCAGTATATTCATACAGCCATCTCTCGAAGAGTATTTTGATGAAGAGCATTTTGAATACTGCAGACAGAAGGCTATGCCAGCAGGGTGTCCACTAGCCCTGGGCTAGCACTGAGGGCTGCGCGTGTGCTCCACTGTTGTCCTGCCAGAGCTGGCTACTAGGTGCTGTGAAAATCCAGCTACCGGCTGGGTATGTGGCATCGGGCTGTTTTTCACAGGCAATTTAGAGGAACAGTTTTTGTCAGAATAGCAAGACTACAGAAGTCGTAGTATTGACTGAGTTTTCAGCTCTTTAGAAATGTTCTTGTTTGGCCTTAAGTCAGCTGCTTTAAGGGACGGTTGTTAATTAATTTGCTCCTTGTGTTGCCTTTACTACTCCATCCTACACAGTCTCCTTGGGAGCAGGCAGCTCAATGAGGAGTGAACTCCCTAGTTCCACAAAAGTGGAAACGGTTTTTAGCTCTTCTTTATGATCGTTCAGCATAAGGAGGATCCTTATGATCCTCCTTATCTACAGTGTTTACATTTGGTAAGACCTTGTTGTGATAAATCAGGACTTCAGTACTGGAAGTTGAACAGGCACAGCAGTTTTTTTAGAAAAAGAGCAAGGAGATCTTAGTGGAAAGAGGATGTGAGAAGGGCAGGGCAAGGAGAGATATAAATGTATATATGCTTGCACAATGCTGAGAATAGAAGGAAGTCAGAAGGACCACTAGATAAAAGTGCCAGTGCCTTCATGCAGAGGCCATCCGTGCCACTGCAGCTTATTGACATGGATTATACAAAACCATGCTGTAAGCACTGATACATTTACTGTACCTCTTACTATGACAAATTTCATTTCCCTTTTTAATTTCCCTCCTTATCACTGTCTGGATCCCCATCTTGCTTCCTCTTTGTTATGCAGGCTCATGATACACATCTCTTGCCAGATTTGCTCTTGCTTCTTACATCCCTTCAATCCCCATTGACGCTTTATTTGGCCAAGGCTCTGTCTTCTGTCTCTTCTTTGCCTGCACACCTGATGGGCGAGCACTGTGCTCTCTGGTTCTTTTTAATTCCTAGTAATCTCTTTTCTATCTTCTTCACTTGACCGAAGCTGCTGTCCTCAAAATTTCTAGCTGAAAGTCCTCTCCAACATCATTTACAACCTCTTGAGTAAATCATGGGGTTTTTTTATTTTTCCTCTCAGGAACAAGCAGTCCATTCTTTTCCCAGATAGGAAGCTTTTCCCCATAAGTGTCTGTTCTGTTGTCTCCCTATACTAGGCTCCTGCTTTGCCCAGGTATCATCTGTCATATCTCTCTCCATTCTTATTTAGGTGTTCTACTGTTTCAGCTACTGTATCAGACTTGAAAAATCTTTTCGTTTCTCCCCATGTACATACCTTTCTATGTATAAACGTCAGTGGTAATGTCCATTTCTCTAAATAAGTTCACAAACTGTTGCCGTTAGAACAGGTGATCTCTCTTTCATCCTATTTTAGTGATGTTTTACAAAGGATTGTTAAAGCCTCAAGGTGACTTTCATGAAAATGATTTTATTCACTAGCCTGTTAGAACAGTTCCAGAAATGAGGCAGCAGTTCTCAACAGTGGATGGTTTTAGACCTTGGTCACTGCACTGAGGTGTCTCACATTAATGTATGTCTTGGGCTTTTCTAACAGCATCCCCATGACTGTTGCCACATCAGTCAGAAGCATTGCACTGGAATGGAATCCAGCATCTGGAGTGCCCAAGATAAGGCAAATAACACTCTATATGCACTCTAGCAAGCAAATGCTTTCAATCTGTATTTATAAGCTGCATAAGCATTTACCTTTAAACATACCAGATGTGTAACCTAGCATTGTAAAACTGACAGATCCTTGTAAAAAGGGACTTAGTACTTTGTAACCCTGTGATCCCTCACTGCAAAGACTCATGTTAAAGCACTATGGAAGCTGGGACTCTTTCTGGCAAAGAGGTGATGGACTCGCAGATAAGTTGGAAACCTCATGGTGTCAACACAGTGGCCTCGTGTTAAAAACAGCAACAACCGCCCCCAGCAAAACAGAATTGTTTATGTCGGAATCTTATGGACAGCGTGTTTCTCTAAGAGAACAAGCACGTTTCTCATGCTGATCAGGACTTTTAGGCCTTGTTGCACCTAGAACTGCTACTGTAGAAAATTTTTGTGTTTACTTTAGTCTGAGTAAGACCTGAGGTTTCTTCATGTAGCTGATATACTTTGCTACAAACGTGCACATACCTGCCTTGCTCTTAACTGTATGTGGCAGGAAGTCTTTCTGTTCCAGCACCGTTTAAGCTGTTCGGCTGCTCATCTGATGTGACATTTTCTTAGTGTACGGATGGTGGAAATTTCAATTTTTTCTTATTAAAAGATACTGACGAAAATGACTGTTTTCTCCAGTACTGGGTGGTGTGGGGTTTTTGCCTTAAAGTTAATATTGCCACTGAAAATATCACTGAGTACGTCATCATGAACAGAATTCATATTGCCAGCTCTGACACCTCTGCCTGGCATTTTTGTTCTTTCTCCTTTTGTCCCATGACGCTTAGCCTCACTTTATATTCTTTTTCAGTTGCTCTCTTTTTTCTGCACTGTTTTGTAGATCACCCTGCGTGAAAGGGAACACGTTCTCTCCTGCAGCATATGCATACACACCCTTTCCAGGAGCAACCAGGTTCTGTACTGACTCGGACTTAGATGCAGCGCAGGCATCTTTGAGACATTCTGATCTTTCCGTACTTTCCATGTACCTGTCCTTTTGCTATATTGCATCTTTCTTTTCTTATCCTCTTTGTAGATGGATCGAAAGAGTGAAGAAAATAGTTCTGTTTGTTTTGTATGCATGACAGCACTTTCGTTCATTATTATGGCTTTGTGGATGTTTGTCTCAGTTCTTAACACAAAGTAGGAAAAAATAAAATGCATTAGGGCAGCAAAATGTCCTAGAATAACCAAAGCAAGCAGGGAATGTTGCCTAGATGCAGTATCTTGAAAGAAAAAGGTTTATATTTCTATTGCATGTGTTTTAAGGTGACTCTTTGTCTCTGAAAGCTTTCAAAAGCTTTAGAGTAAATTATGTTTTCAACATTGTTTGGTCTTCATGATAGACTTCATTTATGGAATGAGCTTTCTTGAACAAAGAGATGTGCCAGCGTGGCTTCTAGGAAGCTGAGTGACTCAGAAATCAGCCACTTCATCTGGTGGGTCATGTGAATGGCGTAATGAAAGGTTGATTTGTCTGAGTAGATGCAGTCACTTACTCATGTGGTAAGAAAGTCAGATCGCTCAGTTACGTTCCCCTCGGTTGAAAGAGTTTTGCAGTTTTGGAGCTGGCCGCGATCCATAAGAGTTTTGCTGGGGATTCGCCTGGTCTCAGCCTTTAGAGGGCTCAAGTCTTAATGCAGTTATCTGCGTCTGTGTAGGTCAGCAACTCTAAGTTAAGGACTTACTGGTCTCCTGACATCAGAGGAGCTAAGCTGGTGTGCCCTGTGGTTGTAAGTGTAGATAGGTAATATCACTAAAATGCAGTAGTATAAACCGTGTCTTTCCCCAGCGTCAAGCAGGAGAAGCTACACTGATGCAGAGCTGTAGTGTCTGCTATGGAAAACCCATAGAAATGAGTTTGTTCCAGTAGCAGGTCCCCTAGAAGAATCTGTCAGCTGGCAGGGCTCAGTTATAGCTCGTCAGGAAGCATTTGGAAAGTTTGCCGGCACTATAAATGTCTTGGGAAATTGTGAGAATTGTGTAGCAGCAGAGCTGGCACCTTTACAGAATTGTTGAAGAAGGGCTTTGTGTTTTGGTTTTTTTATTAACGTGACTGTAGTCAGAATCCAAGAACATTCTTCCAAATATCCTTCGACCTGCTGAAGCAACACTACATTTTACCTGTTACTGCAGGGTGACAGTAATTTGTGTTCATCATGCAAATTCTCATTGTCTTTGTGGAGGTGATTCAGTTGTGATCTTGCAAAAAATCTGCTTTTTGCATGGGAAATCCTATGTGCAGGATTCGTGCCTGAATAGTACCTAAATGAAGTTATTGTTGCATTGTAATTACAATATGACTTCGTGCCTGCTATATGGTATATTAATGGCAATCCAAAAAAACCCTCTAGTAACACAATAGAGAGCAGTCTGATCCTGTTGCTTTATGCCTTGTGAAGAAAAATGGGAATAAGTAGTCATCTAAAAAGAGCTCTTGAGCTGGTCTAGAGAACAAGGTCATACACAGCATATACATTTGCAGGCCAGGAGAGAGCATTCATGCTAGACAGTACAGTTTCTAAAGAATATCTCTACAGCAATGAGAGGGTTTCCTGAGCCTGTAGCTGTCTGAGTTCACAATCTTGTTGTGTCTCTAGGTGTACATACAGGGGCTGAGGTCAGGCATTCAAGCTTAAGTGTTTGCACAGGCTTTTAAATTGGTATCTTCGTTACAAGCTGTATTGTATGCAATCTCTTCCTTTATGAAGATGGAGCGGGGGGGGGGGTTGGATGCCCGGTCCCGTAATGAATATGAATTGTGGTGCCATCTTCCAGGACTAGTTCATCATATGGGGAAGGAGTCTGTGAATTCAGTTATTCTATGCAATTCCTACTGAAGGAGAGGTCCAGATTTTTTGTGGGATTCACTAGAGATGGGATCTTGTATATTTACAATCACTTATTTCAGTCCTTTCTGTAACGTAGTTATTTTTCAGATTCTTTTAAACTGTATTTTTTAACTTTTATTGTTACTCACCTGAATTTGAGAAGATTAACCAAATTAAACCACTGCAGTGATGGGAAATATGAAGTGCTCAGTGCCCCTCAGTGATGTATGAGCTCTGAAATCTACAGCAGCATTTTCACTGTTAGCATCATTTTCTCTTGGCTTTCTCAACAAACATCTGATTAGTGGTTTTCCCACAGTCTTGATACTGCCTTTCAAACCTGGTGCTCTGAAGCTAAATGCTTTTTCCTAGTTTAGCTAAAACTGTCTCAAAGTTCACAAGGCCTTGCTTACAGGGAAAATTATCATATTGGCAACACTTTCTACAGGGTCCATTGTTGTAACAAAGAAAAAGCAGAGTGAATTGCTACTATAAATTCATTCCTCCTACAAAATTAATTGCTGTGAAATATAATTTTATTCCGCTTATTTCCTTGTCCAGATATGTTTGGATAGGTGCCCTGCTTTGTCTACTGAAACACGAAAAGCTAATAAAAATATATTAAATTATGCACTAAGAACAGGCAGTTAATAAAGTAGATGCCAGTGGTGGTGTTTGAGGCAAGCTACAGTAAAGTATTGGTACAGAAGGGAGACTGCCTAATGTAGATTTTTTTTCTTTTTTCCAAAACCTGAACAAATAAATGGAAGTACCTAAGAAGAAACTTTTTAATAAAGTTGGCCAGGATATTACACAGAGGTTGGAAGTATTCTTTGATGGCTAATAGAAGGATGCATCTGCGTAGGATAAGGTTTAAATTGAGGTTCTATACAATTACTTTTTACAGGCTCAGTAATGTGAAGGACAGATTGCCTGTTTCCCTGAAGTTAACTCCAAGCTGACTTTTCACTGCAAATGGACAGTTCGTCAAAGATGAAGCTAGGTGGAGCAGCTTCTTGCTGTCTCAACTATGGAAGGCCAACTTTGTGCTAACTTGGAGATTTCTGTGAGAAAACCTCCAGGAGCAACTCCTCCGTCTTTCATTGCTTTGCTGAAGGTATACCGAGAACTTCTGGTCAGTAGAATCCGAAACACGCAGTGTTTGATTGACAACTTGATTAAGAATGACTACTTCTCCACTGAAGATGCAGAGATTGTTGTCCAGTTTCCAACTCAAGCAGATAAGGTATTCTTTTTACTTCACTAGCCAGCACAAGCTTTTTGTTAATTTACCACTGGGTTTTATGGGCTTATCTGGCAATTTTACGTCCCATGTCATTTCTAATCTTTGTTATTTTGGAGTTTCCCCACCCCGCTCCTTCTGGACAAGTGTCTCCAGCATATCTCTTTCCAGCCCAGCTGGGACTGCTTTGTAATGCCTGTTGGCAGCTGTAAGAACCAGCAGGGTGATAATTGCTGTTCTGTCCTCCCAGCTGCAGCTTTGTCCTCTGATAAGGAGGTGACCGCAGTGGCTGTTAGAATGCAGCCTGCCACACGCAAGCCTTTCCCTGTGCAGAGCATTGCAGGGAAAATCTACTTCAGGATTCTGTGGGACAGATCATCCTGTGTTAGAGGAGGAGAGACAGAAATGAAATATTACTTTAGAAGTTAACGATTGTGTGTTGTCCATGTGCACACCTTCCCTTCTCTTTAAAGACCTATATACATTGTAAAGGTTTGGATGTAAAATTGGTATCTCCTGTCACGTTTGGGGTTTTGATTCATCTTTGGACATCAGTCACAAAAATTATTTCCTGGTCTTTTGACAGGACGAAATTGTCACATGTACACTGTCGCTCTTTGTGTCATGACATAAAGCAAACTCCTGATCTGTTTCCCTAACCAACCAGGTGTGCAGCTTCAGAATAGCGTCACAGTTAGAAGCAGGCAAACCATACAAAATTCAGAGACCTTGGACTTCAGTAACAGTGCAGATTTTCCCAAAATGGTAATTCTTGCTGGCAACTTGAAATGGTAACACGGGGCTCACTCTGTGCATAGGATCAAAGCTGAATAAATGCATGCTGTATGATCATCTCCATTTCTTACTGTTCAGCAGAATATACATGATTGTTGCAATAAAGCTGAGGGGGAGGCCGTGCATCAGGAGTCTAAGCAGAGACAGAGAGCAGGCCACAACAGTTAGTGAAGTGAATTCTCCGGGAGCTTCTCTGGAAAGCGTAAAATTGCTTTTTAGAGCATACAAATTGTCAAAAAAATACACCATGGTTTTGCTGTGCTGTATTTACTACACCCTGCTTTAAGCTCGCAAGAGACCACAGTCCCTAGAAACCTTTGTCTGGTTTAGAACTGAGTTCTTCATTCATTTCCAGCAAGTAGAGACTCCAGACATTCAAAATGGGCCCCCACATGATTGCTCTGTCTTGCAGAGAGTTTTGTACGAGGGTAGCCCACCCAGTACTGGTTGCACAGAGATCAGATTCTGCTTTGCCTTTAGATGCAATGCTTAGACTTGAACTGCTCCAGCCACTGCCTGGTAGCCATTAGTTCTAGTAACAGTTGCAGGCAATGAGATCATTGTACAGAGGGAGCCGGCAGAATTGACTTGCTGTGTTAAAAGGGAGAGTTGGAGGGTTTTGGGTCTGCGTTAAGATCTAGTGAGAGATTCTGCCTACCCAGCTCTGAATCTGGCTGGATCCTGAGGTGAATCTAAATGTGACTGGAATATTTACAAACCAGAGGGTAAATTTAGGGCACTCCTTTAATTTTAAATTTAGAAACCACTCCTTTTTCATTTTAACTTGCATAGGATGTAAAATATACTATCTAGCCAGGTTGAGGAAATCTATTGAGGAACGGTGTTTATCCATTTTGTTTCTGGTTAGCATATGATTTAGCTACAAGTTCAGACCTTAACTTGCAGAGCCAACTTTCTTGCGACATCCAAATACAAATAGAAAGTCAGTTTTGTGATGGTTCAGTCAGAGCTAGAATTTGAATTCAAGTTTTTGAAGCACCAGTTTTGATTTTGGTGCCCTGTTCCAGTCCAAAAAGGATCCTAAAGCAGTCAACAAGTGTAACCATGATAACATGCTGTGCATCAATGATCTCTCACGTGGTGTTTTTTCAGGTTCGCAAAATTCTAGACTTGGTTCAGAGCAAGGGAGAAGAAGTCTCAGAGTATTTCATCCGTGTCCTGCAGAAAGTCGCTGATGCTTACTATGAACTTCAGCCTTGGCTGGATGAAATAGGTTATGAGCCTTCAGAGAATATTTGTAATAAACCTGTGGTAAATACAGATCCAGGTAAGGCACGCATCTGTATCCCTTTCCTTAGAACGACTCTATTATGTGGGAAGTTCTAACCAGGTGATGTGAGAGTAAGAGAGTCTAGGCAGGCACATCCAGGGAAAATAAATGTGCGCATGCTGTGCTCACTAGCAGTGGTAGACAGATAATTAGAAGGCACACTACAACACAACAGTCATGTTGATATATTGCATCGTGTTTTGCTAACGTCGAGCTCTTTCTGCGTTTGTTTGTGAATACGTAGCATAATGGCATAACCACTTTGTGCCAGCTGTAGTATTTTCTAGGCTTCTGCTACAATTTATTAGCAACACTGTGATATTTTGGCAATGGAATAGCCAGTATTTCATGATGAGGACAGTCAGGCAATGAGGCAGGTTGCTCAGAGAGGCTGTGCAGTCTTGGCGGTTTTCAAGATCCAACTAGATAAAGCCCTGAGTGACCTCATCTGATCTCATAAATGGCCCTGTTCTGCTAGGGAGGTTGGACTAGAGACCTTCTGAAGTCCCTTCCAATCTGAATTATTCTGTGATCCTAGATGATGAGTTATAGCAAAAGTCAGATTTAAAGTATTGCAGAAATAAATTTTTTTTTGTACAATATAAATACAAGAATTACTTTGCCCCATCTGAAGTGAAGTTTCTGGTGCAATAAAACCACAAGCCAATGTTGCACAATAACTGAGATTCTCTTTTTTATTTGTCACCTTAAAAGAATCTTTTGAGGTGCCTGGCACCCAATTTCTAAAACGCATGCCTTCTATTTACAATAATAAAAATGACCAAACAAGTTAAGAAAGAGTAACTTCCTACCTGATAGAAATTGCAGGTAGAACATAAATACAGTAAAAAGGCAGATGCTAAAGCTAATCAGTGACCACTAACCCCTGCCTTTGCAGAGAGTAAAACATTCTTTAACCAAAGGTCAGAGTTGGCTTTGAGTCTCAGCTGAAAGACAGCAGCCCCTTAAAGCAATGCAGTGTCAGTAGGGGCTTTCAGGAAATGGTGGCTCACATGTTATCTCTTTCATTAGCACCTGAATTTCCCAGGAGAGTGATGATGGCAGCACAAATAAATAAAAGTAATCTGCCAATGAACCAATTTTACATAATAATTTTTTGTTTATTACCCTGTCTTAGTGCCCAAAGAGGTGTGCCATGGTATACATATACCTTTTAATAATAGTCTTTTTAGTAATAGTTCACTGTCTTTTTAGTTAGCAGGTATTGCCAGAAACTCAGACATGAATTGGGACGGGACTCCAAGTTTGTTATGTCATATGCTCAGAGGGAAGAGATGCTGCTTGAAGAAATCTACTCTGACAGTATTATGGAGCTGGTCAGTTTTACCAATGAGAGTCTAGGCGAAGTGCATCAATTAGAAGCCCTTTTTGATGATGCACTTGGGCTAATTAATGAAGATGGAGAGACTATTTATGTCTTCGGTGATGCAGGAATTGGAAAATCCACCTTGCTGCAAAAGATACAAAGTCTTTGGGCCAGAAAAGAATTGGACATAGGGGCCAAATTTTTCTTCCGTTTCCGATGTAGGATGTTTAGTTGCTTTAAGGAAGATGAAGCCATATGTTTGAAAGACCTGCTCTTCAAATATAATTGCTACCCAGACCAGGACCCCACAGAGGTGTTCCATCACATCTTGCAGTTCCCTCATACAGTCCTTTTCACATTTGATGGCTTCGATGAGATCTATTCCAACTTTGACCTCAGTAGTGTTCCTGAGATGTGTTCACCCAATGAACCCATCCACCCCCTGGTGCTGCTGGTAAGTCTTCTCAGAGGAAAGCTTCTTAAGGGATCCAAGAAAATTCTTACAGCAAGGACAGGAACTGAGATCCAAAGAAACATCATTAGAAAGAAAGTGTTGCTCCGTGGTTTCTCCAGCAATAACCTGAAGGAATACACTGCCATGTTTTTCAAAGATGAGGGGCAACGAACACTGGTATTGAACCAGTTGGAAGCCAACCCCAATCTTTGCAGTTTGTGTACAGTGCCTTTATTTTGTTGGATTATCTTTAAATGCTATGAGCACTTCCATTCCATGTTTGACAGCCACGAACTTCCAAACTGTTCTGTTACATTGACAGATGTATTTTTGCTCATGATTGAAGTCCATCTGAACCGATCTCTGAAAACAAGTTTGTTGAAGAACAACACCAGGAGCCAAGCAGAGATGCTCAAATCAAGAAAGGAAACTCTTCTAGCTTTGGGTAAAATGGCATACAGAGGGATGGAGAACTCTTTCTTTATCTTCGAGCAGGAGGAGGTCTCATCAGCCAACATCTCTGAAGAAGATTTGCAACTGGGCTTTCTCAGGACAGTTAAAGGCTACACTGGCTGTGACAATCAGTCCACTTACGAGTTCTTGCACTTAACCCTTCAGTCTTTTTTCACAGCTTTGTTCCTGGTTATTGAAGAGAAAGTGGGCACCAAGGAGTTACTTCAGTTTTTCAATGAATGTTCTTCCACTGAGATCGCCCAGCCTACTTGCCTTCGTATTCCTTGGTTGAAGAAACAACTGGCAGGGGAGGATCCTTTCCGAAATAATGAACATTTTCATTTTACCAACCTGTTTCTTTGTGGCCTGCTTTCTAGATCCAAGCAGAAGCTCTTCAGACATTTAGTTTTGCCTGCTGTCATTAAGAGAAAGAGAAAGACGCTCATCGCGTACCTTGGGGAGAGTATGAAATCCCACCTGAAAGGCCTCACTCGGTCCAGACTTTCACACTACAACCAGATCCAGGTCCAGCCCAACTTTGTTTGGATGCTGAGGTGCCTTTACGAGACCCAGAGCGAGAAAGTGGGGAAGTTGGCTGCCAAACGCATGCACGCCAATTACATCAAGCTGACATACTGCAATGCCTACTCTGCTGACTGCAGTGCTATTTCCTTTGTTGTGCATCACTTTCAAAAGCGCCTGGCTCTGGATTTGGACAACAACAACATCAATGACTATGGAGTAAAACAGCTGCTTCCTTGTTTCAGCAAGCTTGCAGTGATCAGGTAGGAGTCTGTGCAAGCAGGTCCGTGCTTATCCTTGGTTTATTCCACAAACTGCTGGGCTGGGGAAGTTTATCTTGAAAGTGGAGGAAGATAAGGATTCTTAGTGCTGCTGGAAATTAGTTTCAGATCTTCTGAAATCTTGGTTCAGCCAGTCACAGGAGCAGGGGCAAGGTGCGAATTTGGAAACCCAAATGGAAAGGGTGATAAGAAGTCCTTAGATGCCAGGACTGTTTAAACCTGTAGGCTTAGTTAGCTCCATCTCAAACTGTTTTGTCTCGAAACAGGATTTTTGTGGGAGAAAGTGCTTAAAGGAAAAGACAGGAAGCAGAAGTCCTTCCTTCATTGTCTGAAGACTGCCTGAGCCTATGCCCTTGGTCATATGGGATAAGAGAGGATCTACTATTCACAATAGCCCTTGATCAAAAGCTCTGAATTTCTTGCTTTTACATCCTGCCAAGATGTCTGACTTTCACAGAACGGAAGCCAACATGTATTACTCCATGAAAGGATGTAGTTGAAGTCTTTAGATGTGGTGTTTCCCTGAGGTGATGTGGAGGGAGGACATGGCTTGGAGGGATCAGGGAGAACTAACTCCACCTCTAACATTACAGGCCAGATTTTACCACCTCCAGTCCTTTGAGGTTGTGCAATGTAGCTATACCTTACTTGTCCAAACACTTAGGTGCATAAAACCAGGAATTTCAAATTTGTCTTTTTTAAAGCTCCTTCAGCCTCAAGAGAATTTTTTTTTATAAATGGATTTATTCCTTCAGGTTGGCTGTGCTTTGCTTCATTTTCCTCTAGGACTAAATCCAAGCAACTGACACTTAGTTTTTCCAGATAGTTGCAAGTCAACTGACCTCCCAAGTTAAAGCAATAAGGAAACCTGGGGGGAAAATGTATAAGTATGTAAGTAAAAACAAAGAAGAAAAGGACAGACTTTCATTCTTTGTCCCTATCATATGATCATGCCATACCCCATGTGATCTTAACACCATCCCCAGCACCAAACCAGTCTGTTAGGTTGCCTGTTTGTCTTTATGGCTCTCCTGATGTTAGGACTTAGATTTCTAAACATATAAAATAACCTGCAGTTTCTGCAGGTCGGTAGATGTTGTTTCTAACAGCTTAACCATCCCTTTCAAAGAAGCGGACTGTTCTGACCTGTAGAAATTGGTTCTGGTTTCTCGTATGTGCTAGTGCCTTCCAAAGTGATCAAGGGACTAACTAGTAAGAGACAGGGAGGCTGTTGGTGATAAGGGACTCTTATCAGTGAATGCTCAGCTTCAGAGTTTGTGTAGACACTAAAGCTGGTCAAAATGTTTTCATGGGGACAGCTTTACCCAGACAGTGTCATTCATCAGAACCGGAATGCTTCATGGGAACCTGTCCATTTAGGCAAGGTGAAAAAGCTTGAGGAGTTTAAAACAAAAGCAAAACCAAAACAAAAGAAAGAAAGAAACAAACAAAAAAAACCCCACAAAAAAATCCACCAAAAACACCAAACCAAAACAAACCCCAAAACAACCGTGAAAAGAAGTATTTTTATTTTGTGAATGACCAACGTCACGTCATTGTTTCGTGTCTAGTTGGGACAATAAAATTAGAAACATCTAGCACGCCCATGGGACTGCAGTTCTGTTTCCTGGCCAGGGCTTTTGACAACCTTTATTCAGTGGAGCCTGAAAGTTTTGTAACTTTCAAGATGCCTAGCTTTCACGAGGTACTCAGAGAGAAGGCTGCAAGAATAGTAGCTTGGAAAGCTTGTTTTTGCTAGGGTGTCAAGCAGACAACCTTCTGCAACCACCATAAGCACAGGAGGAGGATGAAGCATTTGTGTCTGCTTTCTGACTTACTACATTTTACTGTTTTCAGTTCTGTGGACAGCTTCCATAGCATTACCTTGGAGATTTGGGGGGGTTGTTTTCTGTTGTTTTTGAAGTGAGCCATATGAAATGGAGCTTACGTTTGTCTTAATGGCTTTTAATATGTGGCATAAGGACCTGTTAAAATATCAGAGCAAAATGCATAGACCTCCAGTCATTTGTTAACTCATGGGTGATGAACACTTGTAACCTGTATTGATTCAAACCTCCTTTTCCTTCACTTCATTCCAGGCTCAGTGTAAATCAGGTCACAGATCAAGGAGTAAGGATCTTGTATGAAGAACTCTCCAAGTACCAAATTGTGACTTTCTTGGGGTACGTACCAATTTGGAGCAAAACACTAGACATTGATACTAGAAAACAGAACAGCAGTGCTGACAGTACTGACTGTCAGCAAAGGTGGGGTGGAAACCACAGTTACCACCTCATTTACCGAACATAAGCAAAACAGCATTTTGTGCCAGAAATTATTCAGCTGCTGCCCTGTAAGTTCACTGGGAAAAGGACCAAAGCTTCCTCTCCCACTGCACTGCTTCACAGGGTGTCCTCCACTGACATCAAGCCCTTCTCTAACACAGTGCTAACCACTATGGGGTTACTGAACTGTGTGGGCATGCTGGTTTTACACCTAAAGCCTTCTGCTGGCTGAGGAGGGGGGAGCGAGAGTGCGGGCAAGAGTGTGCGCTTTATAGCTAGAACCTCCTGTGTTCTCTGCTGTGAACTGATTTATTTCAACTATGCAAAGCAGATACAGCTTGGTAGAGCCTAGCGTCAGTGACATACAGTTTCAATTGTCGCGTTCACGCTACCAATTTCTCTAAGAGCTTAATTAGTTCTTAATCAAGTTGAAGTTGGAAGGCATGTTAGCTCTGACTTCCTGCTCTTGGTTAAGTAGCTACCTAAAAATGACTTTTTGAGAAGTCAGCGTGAATACCAAGAGTCACCTCCTTCCTCCAGTGCCCTAATGTAAGTACATCTGCTCAGGTATCTGATCTTCAGTAATATTTGCAAGGGGATTTTATGACTTTTAAAAGACCAGAAAGATGTTCTTCTGGTGTTTTCTCTTCTGCTGTCTCTTCTGGCAATATTATTTCTGTACTAGCACGGGAATAAAGGGAAGCTTTGTTTGCTTTGGTATACCATTTATTTTAAAAGTCATATTAATATTTTCTGCTGATTTACTGTCTGGTCTCCTTGTATTTTATGTCTAGCCCTTCACAATATGAATTGTATATCAAAACAGAAATACAAGCAACTGTGAATGTGTACAAAGCCATACAAAAAAGATAGATGTGATGTGTGCATTATAAAACATTCAGGCTGTAAATATTAAAGTAACACCAGGAATAACCTACTTTTACCAATGTTATTTTTCTTTAAGCTTATACAACAATCAAATCACTGATGTTGGAGCCAAGTATGTTGCAAAACTAATTGAAGAGTGTTCAAGCCTTGAATACGTTAAGTATGTTGGATTTTTTTTTTTCCTTTCTACAGTATCCTAATTAAAGTAAAGTAACTTGAAGCAGGAGGGAGAGTGGAAAAAAGAAAAAAAAATATGTTTCACATAAAATATAACTTAGGTTGCAATTGTATATTCTTTTACAGTAGTCTAGCAGTGAATAGCTGCAGGTGAAACTATTGAATCCATAGTTTTTACTGGAATACAGTAATAAGGAAAAGGACAGCGTGAGACCTGTTCTTCACCTAAATCTAGTCTGAGCACCTGAGTGAGGCCTGAGTGGTGCATGAACCTTGCTGCCCCTTGAAAATAGGCGAATTCACTTGGGTTTAGTACCGAGCTTCTTTATATCTCGTCTTTTACGGGCTGCTGGAGTCAGGCTGTGCTGGTGTCACACCTCAGCTCTGGAATTCCCCAAATTCACTTGGTGAGTTGTTCCCTTTAATTCCTGGAACTTCCCTAGATAAGAATGTGTGGCAGTGCACAACACTGGTTTGACATAAAGGTAGATCATTAACCAATGGTTTAATTGTGACCATAGCAGAAAATAGAGGTAACTACAGCAATGTCAGCTGCTGGTATGAATGTAGCAACCGGCAGCCAGGGACTCTTGGATTCTAGTCCTTGTTCTACCGCTAACTGCCTCTGAAACACCACACTAGCCACATCCTTCCCACTGGAAATATTTGCAGAATTTTGAAACCCAGGAGCACTCTGGTTCTTCCACTGCTTTGACACAGTGCTTTGCTTATTTAATCTAACTTTCACAAAAAAGCCTGTTGGAAGATGGTTACTTTCAGGCTGCATAGTAACCCCAGAGATTATTTTGAGATAGAGTGCATATTCATGGGCCTGAAGTCAGTCAAACAAGCCAGTTTTACTTTGTGTAAATGTAGTGGGTTAAGCAGGTTTTGGGTTTGGTTTGTTCTTTGCATCAACGTATATGCAATTGAGACTTACCTCTTCCTTCAACTCTGGCCATTTGATATCCCCACATAGGCCAAAAAAAAGAAAAGGTCTTCTGTAGAGTGCCAGCCAGAGACAGTCACTGCTGCAGTGACCTATGCCACTACCCATAGCCTATGCTCAGAACAGAAAGTTGAAATTATTACAATCTGTTCTTATCAGCTGCAATGTCCTCTGGAGCCACACAACCAAGAAAATATTCCCTTCCCTGTGGCATCGTGAAACATGCTGCATGTAATTGAGGTACTCTGTAGCAACTGCTGATATTATGAACTATACTTAAAACTAGGCAGAGGTCCTTGTCTTGAAGTTCAGTTCATAAAACTCTTTTCTGACATACTGAGCACCAAACCCAAAACTCTACAGTAATACTTCTGATTCGGAGGGCTGACTTGTGAAATAGGTAAAAGAAAACATAAAATGATGTATTTTAATCAAAGGTCAAATGCCTACAGTATTTTTTTACTCTAGGTTAATTTTTGATAACTGTAGCTAGCCTCCAGAGTTAATTAGCCTTAAATACTTGTATTGCTTTCTGAGCTGGTGTTCTAATAGCTGTACAGTTGCACTGATTGTACCTCATCAATTCATGTATTTTGTGCAGAATAGGAGCTAACAAAATAACGAGCGAAGGAGGGAAGTGCCTTGCACAGGCCATCCAGAAGAGCAAGACAATGTTTGAAATTGGGTGAGTTCAGTGCTAAGGAGCAGAGCTCAGGGCTTGGTCTTGTCAAGGCATCTGTAAAGCCCTTAGGATTCTTTCTTTCATTCTTACCTCTTTCCTACTGCCATTCTTCCCCACGGTGGCATTGGAACAAAGTAGTGCGGAAGCGTAGCCACATTTTCCACTCAGAGGGAAGAGGGGGGCTGCTGTATTGTTCTCCAGTTTGCACAATGTTTGTTTGGTATTTTTCTTCCCTGTTCTGACAGAACCTTAAAGGACAGACAAACTAACAAGTGGACAGTATGTAAAGATAGCCACTTTCCTTACAGCAACACAGCTGTTTCAGAGATATTTGTTCATTTTTTAAAGTCTGGGTGGTTTTATGACTATTGGCAATGTACCTCGTTATTGAGTGTCATGGTTGTAATTGTCAAACCTTCTGCACCTAGTCCTGATAATGTTGTAAGATGGGAGAATAAGAAGGAATTGCCATCATCCTTCTCTCTAGTCTGTCCCAAACTGGAGAGTCTGCTATTATTGGAGAGAGGTCTGAATGTACTGTAAATCTTTAATCCCTGTCCTCTTTCTCAGAAGAGATGCTAGACTTGAGTGTTTGATTTTTTAATTTTTTTTTTCCCTCTGGCAAATCCCGGTTCTCTTTCCACTCTACAGGAGAACATTTTTCTTGGATTCTAATACTCAAAATACATGGAATTAATACCTCTGTTTGGCCATTGTGAATATCACAATAACCCTGAAATACGAAAATCAGATTTGAACAATCAGATTTTTTGCCTTTAATTTTATTGTTCTAGAACATTTCACAAGTATAGTCAACAGCATGCAAGCTTCTGTTGCCATGTAGCTGGGTCTGCTGTGCTGTACTTGCTGTAATTTCAGTGATCGACTCCCATTTTCTCCTGTGGAGGAGATAATCGCTCCAAATGGATTTAGGATAGCTTGGACAGAAATGTTTAAACAGATACATTCAGCATTTACATAACAAACTGCATTGGGACTGAAGGACAAGGAAATTCTAGGGAACTTACTGGAAATGGATGTGTTTAGATACCACAAAGCTCAATTGATTTTAAAAGAGCTGCCAACTAATTACCCATCAAGCTGCGTGTGGCTCTGAGTCATCAAGCCATGATCCCTGCAAAAAAAAAAACCCCTTATACCTCAGCAGAGGCATTTTCAAGCCTCATAATATAGGGTGAATTTCCAAAGGAGTTGTCCTGCTTAGAAAAGATTTGACCAAATACTGCTATTAAATGTTGATCAAATCTCTGCAGCTTTTACCACATTACCTCTTAACTCTGTGTGCTACGAAAGGTTGTTTTGCCATTGGAAATACTATTCCTTGCAAATGTGTGGAAGAGCCCAGGGTCATACTGTCCCTGTGAGCTTTTGATTTTACTCTTGGCAGCTGGTGTGCGGGTGTGATACCTCACTGCAGCTCGCTCTGCAGGACCACAAGACTCCTCTACCCCATAAAGGTGCAGGGCTGCAGAGGGTTTGCTCAGCGCAGCGAGGTGATCCCGAAAGCACTCTGGCTGCAGCAGGCATCTCCTAGAGCTCCTCCTGTGCTGTGGCCTTAGGGTACTGGTGAGTCAGCAGAGGCTGGTGGTGGGGCGTGCAGGGAGTGGAACATCCCTGGCTCAGCGGGGAAGATACCTGCCAGGTTTCTCAAGCCTGAAAGACCGTGAAGTAACCAGGGAGCAGGGGAGGGAAGAGAAAAAGGGAGAATGCAATGCCAAGGGGCAGTAGGGCAGCACACCTGATATCTCCTGTTTTCCTCTCTTCACCAGGATGTGGGGTAATCAAGTTGGAGACGAAGGAGCAAAGGCATTTGCAGAGGCCCTGAGGAACCACCCCAGGTTAACAAACGTGAGGTAAAACACCAACGGAGCCAGGCAGCTCGTTGTAGTGCTGGCTTTCCCATTGTGCTTTGAAGCGATGACTCTTCCCACCAAGCATTAGCTTGGAACACCATCTGGTATTGCAGCCTTTGCTGTGTAACCAACAGGCTCCTGGTGCAAGCAAGAGGCCAGATTGAATCAAAAAGCACTGTGCAGCCATTAAGCGAGTTAAAAATATTACAGGGCTGGCATCCTTTCCTCTGTCTGCACCTCCTCCCCTCATGCCGCACAGAGCTACTGGCATTTGTCAAAGCACATGGTCAGTGGGTGCCATTTTGATCTGGGACCATTAGCAGAAGGATGTACCAGCTGTCACAGAATCAGGATCCCAGTGAGCTCAGTGTTAACAGTTTCTGTTGCGAAGGTACAGCAGCTTTTACCAAAGTAATTTTTAGGCGATAAACTGTTTGGATAGGGGCTGGGGCGTTCTTAAATTCAGGCTCATCCTGTACTCCAGTGGAGCTGCAATAGCACATGTTCAGTGCTAACAAGATATACTTCTCATTGGAGCTCAGTGATTCAAACTAGCCTTCTGGAAGCCTTAGCATGGGCGAAGTTGGTAGCACAGCACGGGGAGAAGGCAGCAGTGTAAAACAGCCCATCCGCTGCCAGTCTTTCAAATGCTGACTAGGGAGGATTTAAAGGTGCACATTGTGGCTGCTGCTGCTGTTTTGGAGTCCCTCCACACAGCCAGAGCACTGGGTTCATGGTGATCCTTTTGATTTGTCTCCCAGTTCCACCGGCCTCCACGGTGGAGGAGCAGACAAGGCTCCTTGGTTTCCCCACAAGGTGGCACATGGCACTGGTTTCTTTAGAAATACGGTACTCCGGGAGTTTGGGGATCTCTGGAGAGCTTATTGCTGCAAATTCCGACCCAGGGATTTCAGAGCTGTCGCCTTGTCCTCCTTTCTGCGAGCGGATAGCTTGGCTTAAAAATTAGAAGATGAACAGGTGCAGTGACCTAGATATATTTAAACTTAAAAGCTATCTGAAATAGCCATCTTCTCATAATTGCAGAATCCATCCAGACGCATCAGACTTGAAAGAAAACATTCTGAAGCTGAATCAGAGCTGAGGCATTCTCAGATGAGAAGAAATATGCTGATGAATGCATTTGTAAAAAAAGAAGAAGTAACCGTGCTGGCTAGAGCTAGGTTTTGCTGGCACCTGTACAGGGTGAATCTTCTGCTCTGAAGCGTACTTGTACTTGGGTTCATTTCTTATCTTCCACTGGTTAATCTTGCTTCATGATTTGAATTCATAGTTAGCACCGGTGGTAATTTTATGTGAAGATTAAGGGAAGATAGACCCTGCTGCATCAGTTTGCTTCAGCATATTTGCCATTGTCACGATGAACTGAGAATATCTAGTTTCAGCTGAAGCTAGCAGGGACTTGTGCTCTCACATATTTGTGCCATTGCCTGACTTGATCCCTCTTTCTGCCTTTTTTGTTGAGATGTCATGCTATGTTCAGGGTCTGGCCTGGCTTTTGAGGTGGGAGATGCTTTTTGAACTCTCAAAGCCTGGAGCACAACTTTAACTGGATGATTTTGCCAATGTCTATTCAGAGAATGAAGGACAGACTAAGAAATGTTTGTGGTTAGTAATGGAAAGCATGCATTTACAAGCTCATCTCCCCATACACAACAGAAGGTGTTGTGTTTGGAAGAAGAATGAGATATTCAGGCGTCTGAAGGATGTAAAGGACAAAGTGTCCTGTTTGTACAGGGACTTGGGATGACAAATGCATGTAAAAACCTGTGTACTGCTAAGCACAATTCTTTGTCCTTGTTAAAAGCCTTGAGTCTCAAAATCACTGGGTGCAACTCAGCTGTCAGTGCCAAGAGTACAACTCACTGACAGCAAACTTTACGGCCTGTACGACAGACCTGCGATCAGGCTGCAGCTTGTGAACTGTTCTCACTTGTAAAAGTCATAAGGACTTACTGGTTTGCAAAATACGTGAGCCTTTGAAACACCCAGATGCCAGGATATTTACTAGTATTTGGCAGCGGAAGAGACAAGTGATGCTGGCTGTTTCTTACACATTTTTACCTTTACTTCACAGTCTTGCATTCAATGGCATCACGACAGAGGGAGGCAAAAGTATTGCTGAAGCTATGCAACACAACAACTCCGTGAAAATATTCTGGTAATTGACAGTGTGGTCTACTTCTCCTCCTCTTCTTTCTCCAGAGAAAGCTGCAGCCTAATTTTACTTCCTCCAATCTCATCACCTCCTCCTACTCTCCCCTCCTCCTTTTCTCCCTCCCCTCATCCCCTGTGCTTTCACTACCAGCAAGCTATAAGATATATCCCTTTGGAAGAATGTGCTCATGAGTAATGGATCAGCAGCAGGAAGTGTCCTTTAAGACACATTCCAACGTCCCAATGTCATGTTTCTCTCTGCTCCGTCTGTCTTGCTTTCCCCATCTTCTCTCACTTCCACCATCTGAAGTTCTTTGTCCTCATTTTTTTGCACCTCTCTCTACCTTTTTCCACCACACCTCATCCACCTTTTAGACACTAAAACATCATGAGAATAGTATCGTTAGAACGTTGCTCTGAGAACTAAAAATCTGATATTCTTGTCTCTTTTACCTCCAGGGCTTCTCTTCAGTATTTCTTTGTGTCCAGCCTTTAGAAATTGCTCAGGGCAGGAACAGCACCATCCCCATCCCCCTTTGGCTGTCTAAAGCTAAGTCACAGACAAACTGGAAAAACAGGGGGCTGAAAAATAACGGTAACATCCCAAGTGAACATTTTCTCTCCCACTTAGGTTGACTAAAAATGAGCTGGATGATGAGGCAGCAATGAGTTTTGCAGAGATGCTGAAGGTCAACAAGAAACTGGTGCATTTATGGTGAGTTACATTCCACAGCGGCACAGGCTCTTTGGCAGTCACTGCATTAAAGCTTCACCTTCCAAGTCTATGTAGGTCACAGTAAGCTTTCTGTGCATGGTCTGGATGCAGCTGACTCGTTGTAGACAGTTCTAATGGAAAGTTAATAAAGCCGCTGTCTAGCATTTTGAACCTGCTTTCGTAAAGGGAAAAGTCTAAGCTGGTTGTGTGTCCTGGTAACTTTTGAACTACTAATTTATTTCATCACTCCTTAGAGGAACAGCACTGGCCTCCAACACAAAAGTTCCAAAAAAATTCAAGCAGGCAGCTAGAATAGAATAACCTTATTATGATTCTTACTATTTATCATCATACTATAAAAGTAGCAAGCTCAACTCTTACTCTTCGACCAAGAACCTATGTGACAGACACTTAAATATATCCCATTTGCCTGATATTTTCTTCCAGGGATAGCACTTTCACTCATGCAAGACACTCATCTACAAGACATAAATCCCTGGGAAACCGCGGATTATTTCTAGCAAGCACAAAAAGACTTGTTAAACTTCTAAGAAAACACAACATTGTCTGTTCTCATCCAGAGGTTCACAAGAATTTGTCCCTGGATGGGCTTGGGCAGATGTGGGCTGTGAAACAAATAGCCAGCCATTCATTCCAAGTGATCAGCAGAACATAATAAACAGAGTCCCTTTACAAGGCTTAGAAAGACTTTGCTAACCACACTCGAGCATTCCCAGTATTAATCCCCATTCCCGCATTTTAGGAAGTGTGCTGGTTGTCAGAGGTGTTAAGTACTTGTAGCCTCTCTTGAAAGCAGTAGACGCTCTGGTGCCCATCACCCTGAAAATAAGAAGAGAGGGGGAGGGCTGATTTCTTTGTGCACAGCTGCAGATATGCTTCACTGAGCAGTTTGGTTTGAATTCATAATAAAACTTTCCCCATCCAAAACAAGCACAGTAATCTAGACATGTGTCTTTACCAGGGCTCAATATTGCTGAAGGGTTTCTGCCAGTAGACAAATTTATATCGTACTTTGTTGGTTATACCAGTGGATCCCTCCAGAAGGTAGTGACCTATATAGATAGTTAAACTCAAGGCAGAATTAAAGCATTTTTCCGGTAGTGGAAAGAATCTACTGGATCCCGTTGCATTTTGATTCATTTACCAAGTACAGAAAGTCCTTTAATGGGAATGCCTCCCTGCTTCTTTCCTTCCCTTCCTCCCTCTTCCCTCCCTCCCTAAGAGATCGTTCAATTCATTCCAGTTTTCAGCCCCATCCTGAATCCTGCGGGATTCATGCAGCCAGTCACATGGAATGCTACAGATATGGGGCACACCATGGTAGACTGGAAGGTAAGTATTGAATTTGGCTAGGCTGATGAGTATTTTTATACTCTTGCAGATGAGGGGGCTTTGTTAATTTTTAGCTAGAGGGATGGGCTACGGTGGTTAATAAGAGTTACCTACTACCCATCAGTTGTGCTACTTGAGGATATTTGGAATGATTTTTTTCCCTCAGCTCAGGTGAGCCATACCTTATAGCTGCTAAGGTACCTTCCCTGGGCCTTGCACCTGCTCATCCCAGAGTCAAACTCAATGCCTTATTTTTCAAAGATCTTGCTGGTCTGATAAACAAGACAGGAGATCATAACTGCTAAAACACTTAGGCCTATACGGGTTCTGTACTCAGGATTTTCTGTGTGTCACTTAAAAATGTCTCACGGTGTTCTTAATAACAAAACAGAGCTAAGAGGTTAGTCTGTCTCAAAGAGTCCAAATATCAGAATCCCATACCAGTAGTAAACAGTTCTTAGGAGAAATTTGTCAGCTACGTAATTTAAGATCAGAATCTCCACAGCGCAACCACATGCAAGATTAAAAAGAAAAGTCTAACACTCTGTGCTCTGTTTCTGAAAGTGCACGTGGGACATCTGACCAATACTGTGCACCATCTTCACAGACAGGAATCACAACTGTCTTCTTGTGATAAAAAGACAGCTTTGCTCCTTGACGTCAAGCTGAGCGTAGGCTGTGCATGCACCATAAATTAGTTTGCATGTTAGTTTGACATGAAGTGCTTTCTTTTCAGGCTTATCCAGAATCAAATTACAGCCAAAGGGGTCAAGTACCTCAGCGAAGCTCTCAAGGAGAACACAGCTATTAAAGAAGTCTGGTAAAGATCCCTTCCTCCAAGGCTCACTTTGCAAACTTTTTTTCCCTTTAAAACACTTCTGGCATTACTACTTTCCAGCCTAAAAAATTCAGAGCAAGTTTATGTGAGGCAGGGGTTGTAGTTCCAGCTGTGGGTTTCAAATAGGTAAAAAACATCTGTCATTGAAACGCTTCCCTGTGTGTTACAAATGTCAAGCATTTTGGTTAATTCACTTCTGTCTGTACCATTGATGTGCAGAACATGTGTGTGCAGAATTTGGGCCTAAATTTATAGACCAAGTTTTGCTTGTCCTGTTTTATTTTTAAACTTCTGAATGTTTTCATGCTTTTCAGGAGCTAAATCCCAACAAGCAGGAGATGGTTGCATTTAATTAGCATTACTAATGTGGTTCATAGTATTTGCGCTTGGATTTTATTTGGGCGGTGCTCCAAACACACTGAAAGTGCTAAGCTACAAGAAGATTAACTTTTTGTAAGATTTGCTTGTTTTAGATTAGGTAGGCATCACATAGTCACACATGTAGATTGTAAGGCACAAAGCCAAATACCACATTCCTTCCCTCACCTCAGGGAGCTCAGGAGTCAATAGAACTGTGCTAGTTTTAGCACTGCTGCTTTATTATTGAACATGAAATTTATTTTTAAATATATATACATTTGTTTTAGTGAAAGGACACTGAATTCTTGCTTAGAAAGACGATGACTCACTATTTGACTAGGGGCTTCCCTGGAGATGTGGAAGAGGTGCTTTTTTCAAAGGCCACTGTCAACTTTGGTCTACAGAAGAGGCATCAATTCCCACTCGAATCGATCTGAATCTTCAGACTAAAACCTGTCTTTTGATTCTTGCCTGAATTTTCAGAGGTGTTCGTTAACCCCAATAATTTGATAAGTCTAAATGGTTTAATAGATTTCACCATTTCTGAAAGGTGCACTTACCAGGCTGCCCATTTTCAGGGGTGTAATTTTCAAGGTAGATTAACTTTATGTAGCCAGGCTTGAAAATTTTGCTGTAAGTCATTTCACATTAATAATGCCCGGGTACTTAACAGAGTTTTCTTCCCATGTTGTCATGGAAGACGCAAAATGCTCTGAAGACTATTTAAATTTCTTTAAACTCGCCCGCTGCATGGTAAGAACCTGTGTCAGGTATATGCTGGTTGCTGAAATGCAAACAGCTGGGTATCCAATACCGATTTTAGTTCAGTGAAGTTTAGGTGTCAGTTGAGTTTTTATTTCTGAAGAAGTAGCCTTGTTCCTCCTATGTGCAGTGGGAGCAGCAGTGCCTGTCTGAGGCCAGTTCGCAGCTGTGTGCCCTTGGGAAGCGTGCCACTCACAGGGCATTGGGAAGCTGTGATCTCTGCTCCAAAACCTTGGTAAAATAGAAGATGGGCAACAGTCACTACCTTGCTTTCATATCCCTTTTATTTTCCCCTTCCAGTTTGAACGGAAACCTGATAAGCCAAGAAGAGGCGAAAGCTTTTGAAAATGAAGAACGGATCATTTGCTTTTGAATGAGGACTTGCCCATTTTGACAAGCTTCTTGTTATAAAGGTTACTCCCGACGCTTGGGCTGCAGAGTTTATAAAGGCATAAATCTCCACTGCTCACGGCAGGAGGGAGATACATGATTAGCTGCCTTTTTATGAACATGCTGCGCTCCCTTAGCTCCAGCCCTTACCTTGCCTGTTATTCTTAATCCTTTTGGTGAGTGGGAAGTTGCCTGGGTAAATAATTAATGTTTGTATGGTGCTTTGAAGATGAAATGCAAAGCGTTAACAGACCAAATCCACGAAACCCAGGCAGGTGTATGCATTTTGATAACTGAGTTTAGATTTATTCTGTATACTGATGTAAATAATCTCTTAATTTATTTATATACATAAATACACACACACGCACACATATATATATGTGCAAGAAAGGGTGCAAGATGCACAAACTCCACAAGCTGACAGTATTGTCGGCCTCATAACTGAAAACAAACACCCGTAGTTTTACTGGAAACATAATCCATCTATAATAGTTGCATGGTGCCAATGTTTTCAACATAAATACCTTTCTCCTGCCTAGAAATTAGGCCCCTATTTCTCCACTGACTACAGGCAGTGTTGTAGATACTGCCTATTTCATTTTTTTGACCAATGGCTACGTCAGGCTCAGATTACCTTCAATAATCCTTTTTTCCATATTGAAGCCAATACATTTTCTTTTATACAACCAGAAGTCCTTACTGCCATCACCATAAAAGCATAAAACTGGCAGTAAAACACTTTTGCTTAAAATTTCCTGAGGGCTGCATAGAAACTGCTACCTCCTGTTTTCACAGTGTTTGTTCTGGGGAGGGGGTCTGGAGATAAACGTGAAATAATAATTAGCAGGCTGTTCATTGCCTTGGCTCTTGGCCTAGACACCGTGCTGGTGGCAATACACCAATATTAAGTTGCCTAGCTTCAGTGGGGGAAAAGAACGATTGAAAATCAATTGTGTCAAGTAGAAATCCCTTCTCCCAGCAACATGTAAGCACAGGGAAGGATTGAGATTTGCTTGGAAAGCTTTTATTCTATGCTTGAATTAGCGGAAAGAGCAAGGCGAGGGGCAGGTAGCGATGATAAGGACCAGCAAGAAAACATTACCCTCCCCAAAATGATTAGTGTTTAGGGAGCATAAATTTAGATGCCCTTAAAATAAACCAGTTTGCAAAGGAGTGGGGTATTTGATTATATTTTTTTGTGTGCAAATTAGGCATGCTTTGTAACGGTAAACTAAAATTATACCCCACAGTGGATATAAGGAACTTAATATGGAAAAGCATGATCCATTTTTCTTCCTTCTCATGTTACCACCCCCCTAAAAACAAACTTTGAGAAACAATTCTCCAGTTGCTGACAAACCCACAAAACCTTAGTAGTCTGGAAGAAGAATCTCATTAAAATGCCAAACCAATGCGCTCTCACCTTCCCGTCTCCCAGATCTTCTCCATAAAGCGAAACATGGAAAAAGGCTTGCTTTGTAGGTCAGAGTTTCTCTGTTTCCTACACGGTAGCAGATCTTTCCCAGTCCCCAGTTGTCTGCTCCCTTCAGCTCCCTAACACGTTTTAAAATACTCATAAAGCTTTTAACTAAATCCACAGTTTAAAAAAAAAGGGGGGGGAGGGGGAGAAAAAGAGAAGAAAACCAACTTAGCATTCGTTATTTTTCAGTGGCTTTTCCTCCTTGTCCATGGTATCAGCACTGATTTTTCACAGGGAGACAGATGAGGCTTTTACACTGTGCCAGAGGAAAGTCAGCTAACTTGAATGATTTCTGCACCTGAACCATTTGTTTACTGAAGCAAAAGGGCACATGGTTACAGATGAGTGGGATTTCAATTGCAAAAACATCTGCCAAAGCAAGGCCTTTAAAGACTTCTCAGTGGCTTTGACAAATCACACCCGTGCACCTCGTCAAAATGTTGTTCCTGTTTCGCCAGCCTGCCCTTGTGGAGGGGAGGAGATGCTGGTGCAAGGAAGGGCCTTCACCAGACCTGTCATTTGCCTGCGTTGGCAGGAAGCGTGCTCCTGGTTTGCTCTAATCACTGAATTATTTGCTCATTTACCAGGTAGAAAATATAGTTGAAAACTGCAGCTCCTGTCCTCAGTTCACTGATAGACGAAAGGAGTACGAAGTGTCCCTGACAGCTCCCTCCAAACTTCCTAAATCAGACACTTCTGCCCCTTTTTTTTTGTTTAGAGCAGCCTTTGGAGCTATTTGTAGCGTGACAACCACCTCCGCCCTGTTGCAAAGGGGGTTACGTGTGCAGCTGTTGCCAGCCAGGCATCCAGGGCAGTGTTTTCAGGGACAGGAGTGTCTGCGGAGCTGCAGCAGCTAAACACGGCCTCGGAGTGAGCGGAGGCAGGATCAAGCCCAGCTCTACGTCAGAGGGAGTTTTTGCACTGGTGACGCTGCCAGTGGCCGGGCCGCTCGGAGCCGCACGTTTCAGAGGTGATGTAGGGCTGCCAGCGCTCGTTTGGGCTGGGCTGAAGGTCTGAGCACGGCTCAGTCGGGCTTTGACAAAAAATGAGGGGTTTCACAGCGTCCCGCTCCTTGCTCACCCCGGGGAGAGGGTCTGCTTCACGCAGCATGTCACAGCCTGGGGAATCTGGTATTATGGGAAAATGGGTTGCTGCTCCAGGAGCCGCCGGAGTTTCCTTCTTTATTGGCACAGTGTTTCAGTCTGCAGTTCTTTTTTCGTAGTCGTACTGGACTCTTTGTAGAGCACATTGGAGCAACGCATTTGCACCTTGCAGAAAGAGCCTTGTTTACCCAAATTCAGAGACAACTGTAAATTTTTTAAGACTTGTTTGTAATTTGCTAAGACCTTCTCTGTACGTGGCGTTATGCTTTTTTCCACCTGTCCCCTGTGGTAATAAACAGCTTTTTAGAGAAAACAGGCGGCCTGCAAGTGCTTTGGCTTTCCGAAAGCCCTGTCAAGCAGACGCTTGGCGAGATCGAGACCGGACCGTGACAGCCCAACTAATTCTGGCTGCAGAGGAGAGAGAGGAGCTGCCACAGCTGGAGAAGGGCGGCCCTGGAGAGAGCCCCGCTGCAACCCAGCGCTGTCCCGCTCAGCTCACACGCCGCCAGAGCTTTGGGAAAGGATGCTTCTCTGAGCCTGGTGTAGTGCCGCTGCCGGCGTGTCGGCCCTGCGTCTCCAGCTGCCAGACGCCAGTTTGAGACTCGCAGGGCGGTGCGAGGCGGCACAGCCTTTCCTCTTCAACCACAGCCAGCGGCAGGATCCCAGTGCCTCCATCCCGCACTGTGGGAGCAGCGCTGATGCGGAAAGGCAGTGAGAGACCCAGCCCTGCTTCCCTGTAGCTTCGCTCCGTTCCCTTACCTTGGTTTGGCTGGGGAGAACAGGAACCTGTTGCAAAACTATGCATGGCTGCACTTGGGAGCAAGGGTGTCGGAGCCGGGCCAAAGGCAGCAAGGAATGGGAGGAAGGAGAGGTCGCTGTAGGGGCCGCTCGGTTTTCAATCAGTGAAACAAATAACCTCAGCAGCAAAAATCTGCAGCTGTGCATGAAGGACTTGACTGTTGCTTGAGTGGTAGAAAGAAAATAGAAGGATGGTGCCAGATGGAAATGGACGCCAGGTCAGGAGCTGCCTGCTGCACTGGGGGTCTCCGGATTTACTCACAGGAGATGGTTTCCATTCGCGTGCTGGGCGTTCTTGGCTGCCCTGCAGGATGGGTGAGGCTTCTAAAAACATGACGTAGTGACAGCGGAGAGCTCTTCCTCGCTTCCCCAGGTGCAGAAAAATGGCAAGAGGATGCAGGGAGAGCCACGGGCGCTGGGGAGTGCCCGCTCTCCTGCTGGGGAATTCTTGTTCAAGTCCCCTGTGACTCTCAGCGGGGCTGAGGTGAGAGGGGTTCAATCTCCACTCCCAGAGGTAAACGAGAGATGAGGGCATGAATGGCAAAGGTTGGAAATAACTTGCCTCAGGTACACAGCGGGACTTGAAAAGAGGGAGGATGTTTCAGAGAAAACAGCAGCTTTGGCTTCAGGAGCACCAGGGCACGAGGGGTCACAGCAGGCAGGTTAGGGAATAAAAACTGGTCTTGTAGTCAGCTGGGGGCAAAAACTACAGCCATCGCTTTATCCTGGGAAAGCAGGGGATGTGCTGTGCCCTGCCGTGTCCACACTGACGGGAAGTCCCCGGGTCACTCTGGAAAGCAGCAGATTTCTGGCAGGGCTGATGCTGCCTCACCCACCCCAGCCCAGCACCTTCGGGAGTCGAGCGGCCCATTAAGGTGGAGATACAGAAATCCTTGTCACGCCGGGGGCCCGCCGCTGCCACCAGGGCTGCTGAACAGGAGGGCTTCCCAACCGTCACATCGTGTCACTGGACACAGTTTTCCCGCTTTGTCAGCTCCTCTCATTCCCTTGGCCCAGCGCCACCGGCTTGCACAGCCCCGGCCACCGCCACCCTGCTTGGAGTGCGGACTCTCTGGAGCAACATCGCTTTGGAGGTGGCAGGAAGACGTTGTGGCACGGCGTAACGGGGGCACAACTAAATCATCATGCACTGCTTGCGTGCAGCCCCTCCTGCTGTCCCAGCGGGACTAAGGAACAGATGGAGGCTTTCCCCAAGCTTAGCACCCTTCTTGGCCAGCGACCGTTTTGTGTGGCGCCAGTGAGTCCAGATTTGAGCACTTTTGCTGAGAAAGATGCTGCGCTTCCCCCCTCTCGGCCCCCAGCGTGGGCAGCCGGCCCATACGGTGGCTGCTGGTGGCACGACCGATGGGCCACTTCCACCCTGCAGCGAGCGGCTGCGCCCGAGAACAAACCCGCCCCAACGCGGAAGCGTCCTCTTTGCTCCCGCGGGGAAGAGAGTCAGAGCTCCAGC
Source organism: Pluvianellus socialis (assembly GCA_013400795.1). Classification (NCBI taxonomy): domain Eukaryota; kingdom Metazoa; phylum Chordata; class Aves; order Charadriiformes; family Charadriidae; genus Pluvianellus; species Pluvianellus socialis. The sequence goes on along the minus strand of VZTS01026912.1, from coordinate 2,023 downwards.
TCTCGCAAACCTTTGCAAACAACTAAATTATGCCCAACCGCTCACGTCCGGGAATTCATGCTATACACTGGAGGCAACAACTTAATTAGCTGCTAAAGCCTCATGAGCCAGGAGACTTTGACCTCACGGGCTGGAGCAAATGAAGCTGTCAAGTTTTCACGCTCCCATTACCTGCCAGAGTGTTTAATCCTGAGTTTAGCAGATGTTAATCCTGGCCTGGGTGACTTGTGAGGAGGAAAGCTGCTCCCTTTGGAAGTTATCCAGGTGCGGCGAGGCAGGGAGCGGGTGAGGAGACCCCGCCGTGGCACAGGGGGGACAGCCCCATGGTGGTCATTCTCGGTGACAAAGCCTGTCTGGGCTCAGACAGAAGTGTTGGGTTTTTCTTTTCCTTCTGTTTGAAGCTGGCTTAAAGAAGCAACTAGGAGGGGAAGGCGGGGGGGGGGGGGAAATCTTTGTTAAAATTTAAACCTGTGTTCAGGCAAAGAAATCTGTAACCAGGGTGAAAAAGCAAAGCAGGGCAGGAGCTTGACACAAAACACAAAACATGACTCGAAAGATAACGGGCCAAATCCGGAGAGGCACCAAGCACCTGCAGTTACCACCCAGCTCAGCTGAGGACCCATCCCCGCTCTTTTAATATCTGCCTTCTCTACGCTCTTACGCTCTTGCTTTATGAGTGAGTCATCTTGCGTCAACCGAGGATAGGCTTTGTACAATTATTTATTTATGTCAAACCCTCCTCCCTGCCCCCACGCATCCCTGATCTCATCCCCTTCAGAAAACAGATGCTTTATTAAACAAGGGCTGGAAAACTCCATCTCACTTGGCTTTGGCTGAGGCTCCTTGTTGTCCAGTGGCCGGCTGGCGAGGAGATGGCGGGCATGAGCTGTGCAGTGTCCTCTGTGGCCTTCTGTGGCTTTCTGGACACGGGCATCCCTCTCCCTGGAGGTGGGATGGAGCTGGGCACCTCCTCAGCGAAACGAATATGCCGGGGGATGTCCGCAGGCTCCAGCCTGAGTTCCCCAGGCACGGACATTGCTCAGGTCTCGCAGCCTCAGAAGAGCTTCCAGCACAGGGCGCTGAAGAACCAGGAGAGAAAACGCCCCCACGTTTAGCTCCAGCTGCCGCTGCAGGGGACTCTCCCCTTCCTGCCTGCTCGCTCTGCTGCAGGCTGCGTGTTTTGCTCCCCTTCCTGCTAAAAGCAACGCTGCAGCTGGAAGCGGACACAGACCACTGGCCGGACCACGCAACAGCCTGCGGCAGCGGGGCCAGATGTGCACACACGCACATGCAGCACGGCCCAGGGCCCGCGGTGCCCCCCGGCCCCCGGCCCAGGGCAGGCAGCTTGGGGCAGAGGCGGCCTGTCCCCTGTCCCAGCTGCAGGCGGGAGGGCAGGACACCCTCCCAACAGACGCCACTCACTGAAATTCCGCATGTGAAAGCCTGCACCTACTGAACGGGAATCATTTCCAGCAGCTTTTCCTGATGCGAAGCCAAACGCGGCTCTAACTAGTTATCAATTGCTTCCGTAACGCGGCTTGAAGCCGAGGAGGAAAACACAGGAAAGACTGGCAGTGAAGGAATTCAGGCTTCCCAGAAGGTGACGGGCGGGGGTGGGCTGGGGGTGTGTTACACTAGTGAGAGATATAAACACGTTTCTCACTAATTACATCCAACTGTCTCTTGGTGCAGACTTGAATAATTCATGCATTAAAACTACCACCTCCCACAGAGAGGATTGTGAGCGCCGTTAACGGTTGCCGTGCTTTACCCAGGGGTTCAGCTACCCCCAGCCATGTCGGAAGGCTTCTCCGAGAAGCGGAGCAGGCGAGGACGGACACCCAGCCTCGGAGGAACCGGTGCCACAAAACCCTTGCGCCGACATTCCACCAGCAGCTACTGCCAGCCTGCTGACAGCCCCCCGCCGGCTGGGAGCGGCACCTGTGGGGTTGAGACGCAGCACCCCAACGTAAGGAGAGGCGTTTCTGCCTGGAGAGTGAACTCCTTTCACTTTCCCCACCCA
>VZTS01026910.1:0-40335 GCA_013400795.1 Pluvianellus socialis | reverse complement strand
CCTCACCACCCCCCGCAGCCCCTCGCTCCTTCTTCAGGCAAAGCTGCGGCTGCCCCACAATTAGGAAACAAACACACGTGATTTTAAAGCGAAGAATCTTGTGAGAATGAATGGGTTTTCTGAGTCACCCCCAGCTCCTTCCAGCTTTAAAAATTCAACGATGCCATAAAGTTGGAAACATTTTTATTTTAAAAATACATGCTTTGGAATAATCAAAAGCACAAGTAGTGCATAAAGCTAAATTTAATTGCATTTCAGTTTACTGCTGCATCTGAAATAGCTGTTTTTCCAATAGCTATCTTGAATCCCAACTTTATGGTCCCCATGACACAAGAGGTCTGGCAAAACTTCAAGTCCAGGCCACCGTTTTACAGAAGGAATTGCAGCCACTCATGAACTCTCGTGTATGGATGCGGCCCGTAGCAGGCATTGCAAGCTAGAAAGCCAGGATATTTTATCTGGCTGCTTTTGCATGGGAAATTCTCTTTATCCTAGAACTTTTTCCTAGTCCTCACCCCCTGCACTCAGTCTGCAAGAGGCCCAACTTTGGTAAATTTACTAAAACTACAGAGATGTGCGGTCCCATGCACACACCTCCCTGGAAAAGGCGCATTAGTGCTTCAATAAAGAGCTGCTGAATGTCACGGGGTTTAGATAAGGCTTGGGAATATACTGAGGGTACAGAGAATGCGGAGTGTTTCCCTGTCTGTCTTAAAAGTGCACATGAGTAATCCCCAAGTACGACATAAAATTCCCACATAGCCGTCCATTCGCCATACGGATTTCAGAGGAACACACGCTGAGAGTTAGTGTAAAATGTCCCCTACTTAAGTCAAGCCTTTGGAGACAAACACGGAAATACAAGCAATGCACAAAATTACGTGGTCCCGAACACTTATCAGAACCTCATTGTGTTAATGAGGTCACCGAGTAGTGGCACCACGCTGCAGTGCTACACATCTTTTTTAAGGTGCAGGTAAAGCACTGTTACACTCCTCGTTGCTCTTGGCCACGGTATTTTTGCTAGTTAAAACAAACAAACAAAAAACCCGAAACCAACAAGTAAAAAACAACCAACCAAACAACAAAAAAACCCACCCTACACCTAGTCCTGAGGTTGATTGCAGTAAGTAAATTCATGGGAAAATCCAGCAGAATCCACTGTCCCTTCCAGCATTCCTGCTCCGCTAGCACGCATCCCAGCTCGCCGGGGCTCTGCACAGAGCTGCCCTCGCACCGCTCTTTCCGTTTGGGAACGGGATCGTCAAAGCATTGCTGGGAGGCAAAAGAGAGCCAGAAAGGCTGGCTTGCACGCGGGCAGGCGAAGAAGGGAGGAACAACTTGGACGCTGCAGTCCCAAGCTTTAGAAAGCATTTGCAGCAGAAAAAGAGAATTTGCATGAGTTCGTGCCACGTATCGAGACCATTTCTTCTTTTCCCTTCTTTTTGTTTATCTAGGAACACTGAGCTTGCTCAAAGAACTCGGTGTTAAGATCCTTTTACATCACGTTGCTGTAAGGTTCACAGGATTCAAACCATTTCCTTTAAAGAAACCCTTGACTTATTAAAAACTGCCAGCCTCTGCTCCCGTGGCCTCCTGCTGCTAGCCGCGCAGAAGCCCGAGTCGTGCTCATTCAACTTTTTTGTAGATAAAGTCTTTAAAACGAGCCCGAGTTTACTGGCATGAAACCAGCGCCCATTTCCATAACCATTACCATTAGTGCTGCAGCACTGCAAGTAAAAACCCCCACCAGAGCCTCAGGAGATGCTCTAGCGCTTCGTTTGGTGCCAAGAAAGGCCGAAGGATGCCATCCCCTGCTCCGGGGTCCCACTCTCCCCAGGGATACAGCAGCAACACTCCATTCAAACCAGTGAGTTTAAATCTAATTAAACCAGGCGATGGATCACGCCGATCCTATAATCCAGGAAGTCCTGTTTAGGCTGTGGCAGACCTTCACAAGGCAGGTGTCCAGGATTTCTATGGGGAAACCCACAGCTCCCATCTTCCGCCGGCCGTACGCGGGCTCGGGGTACCTGCCGCGGGCAGGGGATGACGGGAGCCGCGGGCACGGAGGAGCAGCGGTTGCAGCGGCTGGCTGCGGCGCTGCCGACCCTGAGGATGCGGGGTGGCGCGTGGCAGAGCGCGGCCAGGGCTGCCCCACCGTCCCCCCCGGCCAGGCCGGCGGCACCGCGGGGCCGGTCACCCGGGGAGAGAGGAAGGGTGACAGGGGGTCCCGCTGTGCACAGCGTGTGTCACCTCAGCAAAGGGTCAGGAACTCTCCCTCCACGCGCCCCCTGGCAGCAGCTGAACCCGCCTGGCTGAGGGTTTGTACACGGCTCGAGCGACACTCTTCATGCTAAAATGCTTCTCTATCCCATTATGGCCTCAAAGCCCATAAAAATCAATGGAGCCTGCACAGACCCTGGGAATAACAAGCTGGCCTAATACAGGACCATGGAAATATATAGAGAGATGCTTTTTAACAAAGAGACCTCGTTTGCAAGCTTTTGGGAGATTGTATGGTAATTTTACACTTCTTCTGTTCTGGTTTCTTTTTTACTGTACTTCTGGATAACTCCGTGCTATTTATTCCCATTGCCCTGAACGCTCACAAGGAGAAATAAAAAGCAACACGAACGCAGTGAGACCCGGTCCCCTGCCTCCATCCCCCTGAGGCTGCCCTGGCTTGGGAGGGCACGGCCGTCCCCGTGGGGACAGGGACACTGCCCACGGCTCTGCCGGGCCAGCGATGGCCATTTCTGACCCAGCTGAGGCCCTGATCAACCGCAGTCAGAAAAACGCACGTGCAGCAACAACAAGTTTCACGGCACCTGCAAAACCAAGGTACGAAGCGACATAGTGCTGAGCATCACCGCCCGGCACCTCGGGTATTAACTAAATATCCCCTACACACTGGGGTGACTCGGGCGCTTAACGCCCAGTCCCCGATACACCCCACTGCCCCCGCACCACGGGCTTCGATCCGGGCACACCACGAGCCACAGAGGAACCCTTTTGCCCATTAAAATGAGGTGCACTTCTATTTGAGCATAACATCTTACCTTGTTATGGTACAGAGAGACAAAAATGGAATATATATGTCTGCTTATTTTAATACCTAGTTATCTATAAATTATAGAATTTATATATATATATAAAAGAAAACGAATAAACTTTGCTGCTCATCACTACTTCAACAAAATCTATGCTGAGTGACACGAAGGGGACTGCAGTCCTTCTCAAGATAATTAAGTCTCTACAAGTATATAACATACATGTGTGTATACATATATATATATAGGTGTGTGAGTGTGTAAGTAGGTGCATGTTTGGCAATGCCACGGCGGTGTGTGTGAGTGTGTGTGTGTGTTTACACACAGCCCCTGCCGTGACTCATTCCCTGTGTCTCTCACACCGAATACCTGCCATGCAACCACCAGCCCAGGCTCCAGGAATGCATCTGTGGGGCCAAATAATTAACCAGGGCAGCAAGCTTTCACTCTGAAAACGAAGCCCAGCTACACTTACACAAACTTTTCTGCCTCACTAATTATTCCCCATTTGCAGTAATGTGTTTACCTTCTCCTTCCCAAAGTTACTAATTTGTCCTTCAATTTCAGGTGGTTGGTTTTGAGCCAACTCACCAGTTTGTTAGAATCATTTTGAATTCAGGTCCTCTCCTTCAGAGTGCTGCCAGCGACCCCTCCACTGCCGGGGTGTGGAAAAAACGTGGTTATTTACTGTCTTCTGCAGAGAAGATAGCTGGTGGTAGGCTGGCCCAACAGGCAGCGGTGGTGATTTAGCTTAAATTCCCACAGCTGGGTAAGGCATTCAAATCCCAAAGTATCTGTTCTTCTATCAGAACAGACTCTCCATAAACCAAAGGATGGTTTGTTAATTACTCCGGCCAGCAAAGCTGCCACCCTTGGAGAGCTGGCCCCAAGACACCAGCACCCAGCCCGTCCCCTGCCCCGCTCCAGCCTCCGGGTGCCGGTGGCAGGGACACACAGCCCACCGGCCGCGTCCTTGGCTCCGGCCGCCCAGTCCTGGCCGCGATGGAGACCCCTCAGATTGCGAGCAGAACCTGGCCAAAACCACCACCAGCAGCCGGCCCGGCACCGCGGAGACCAGCCTGCCGCGCGGCTCAGGTCTGCCCAGCGGCTGCGCTCCGAGCTCCCGACCCATTCTTGGCTGCTGCTTTGGGACCGTCTATTGCAAAACCACCTTTGAGCGAGAGACGCGCAGAGCGGCTGCCCAGGCGCAGGGGGAAGCCAGCCGCCGGCGTGCCAACACCGCGCACGCACATGCACGCATGGCCCTGCGCGGTGCAGGTGCTCCAGGTGCCCTGGGCACGGCTGCGGGATGCGGCATGCTGGATGCTCAATGGGGGATGCTGAATGAGGCGGGGTGCGGAACGCTCAACGTGGGACACTCGATTTGGGATGCTCAATGAGGCGGGATGCTGGATGTGGGATGCTCAGTGATGTGGGGTGTGGGATGCTGTATGTGGGATGCTCGATGATGGAGGATGCTGGATGTGGGATGCTCGACGAGGTGGGATGCTCGACGAGGTGGGATGCTCGACGAGGTGGGATGCTCGACGCTCGAGGTGGGATGTTGGATGTGGGACTTGGGCTGCTCTGTTGCTGGCTGGTGGAAGCGGCTCTGCAGCTGCCTCACACGCCTGCACCCAGCGCTGGCTCCATGGGATGGGGCTTGGCAGCTCCAGGGAAACCCCACAAAGCCGGGGCAGTGTCTGCAAGACTCGAACAGATACAGCCCAAACCTCCTGGGAATAATCACAGACCTGTGGGCTACCTGCACTCAGCCTTTACTACTCCAGTCAGGTACTACTCCATATTTCTGCCATGTATAAACTCATCAGGACAGGATACTTTACTACGAAACTTCTCAGCTGAAACCTTGCATGAAACAACGTGTAAACCACTGATGCAAAAACACCACAATTCTCCCCAAACCACAGCATGTACTGAGCAGACAGATTTAAAGGCATTTTTCAGGATTATGGCATTAAACTTTCAAGAAGACATGCATTTCCTGCCCCGGTCACTGCATGCTTCCTCCTCTGTGTGCTCACGCAGTTTCACATGTCATTCCCTCACCTGGCGCACGCGTTGCCTCGCTGGTTCTCAGCCTCTGCCCCGGCGGCGGGGCTGCCCCTGCCTGGCAAGGCTGAACACAGAGTGTTGCTGCTGTTAAATACCGGCACTGCCCGCCCTCCTGCATTCAACCAACTGCGCTGGCTACGGCAAAGGGGAAAGACCACACTGAAACACCTACCACCAACAGCTGCTTGCGCCCAGGCATTTCTTTTAACATCAAAAGCTAAATAGCTGCTTTATGAAGAAAGGCTTTGACTGGAAAAAATACTAATATCAAAATTCATACTCCTGTTGATTAAAAGTTTCAATTTAAATTGTGCGTTGACGCTGGGCAAGTGTTACCCCCTGGAGCACAGAGCCCCAAACCCGCGGCGTGTGGGACCCCTCTCACGTGGGTTCCCCCAGAACCACGACAGCTCGTACGAACAAAGGGCCCCAAGTCACCACGGGCCTTCCAAGAGACCCAGCTGGGCACCCAGAGCATTTTCACTCTGTTTTGTGTGTTTTGTTTGGGGGTTGTTAAACCACAAATTACATTTTCTCGTGTACGACCATCACTTTAAAAGTCAACACAATAGAGAAGAAGATGGCAGCAATTTTTCTAAAAACCCTTAAGCAGAGGCGCAGTTACATATACAACCATTTTCACTAAGGCAAACTCAGTCCCAATGAAGTAGATTTTTTTAACATACCAATTATTCCTTACGCATCCAGCCATATTCCGGTGGCTTTTAAACCAGGCCCTTCCTGCCAGGGTCGGCGATGGGTTGTCCTCGGGCACATCCAGCCCGTCGCCAGCAAGAGGAGCCAGCAGCCAAAGGCACCTCAACAAGCACGAACGAAAACTAAATGAACGAATGTAAGAATTAATGAGCAAATTAGAATACCAAGCTGTGATTTGTCGTCCATTATCAAGGTAAAGGGAAATCAGCTGGCTCGTTAATTAATTGCCACTAAGTGCGAACAGGAGCCCAGCATGTTGTGGTCCCCCGCCACAGACTTTCCAGGGCGCAGGGGAGGAGGAATGGCTGATCCACCACGGAACACGGACACTGGCTTGGGAGAGCCACGCGCGGGTTTGGCACGCGGAGCCGAGGCGAGCAGCCCCCCCTCCCTCCCGGGGGCAGCCGGCCTTCGAGCCCCAGCCCAATTTTCCTGAACGTTAGAAGCTGCTGCACGCGGTGGGGACGCAGAAGACCCCCGAAGACACAACCATGCAACACCTCATCCTTCTCGGCTGCCTCCTCCCGGGCGGCAGCAATCGAAGCAGCAGCCCCCGGCGCGGCACGGCGCGGGCTCGATCCTGGCACACGCCGGGCAGAGCAGCCGCCTCGGCTGGGGCAGCCCCACGAGCAGGAGCCCGTCTCCAGCCGGCAGCCAGGGCTGCTCCCAGGATCCCGCAGGGAGAGCGGAGCCAGCACACAGAGAGCATCCCCAGAGAGAGGCGCGCTTTTCTGGGAAACGAGCAAACTATGTTCTCTTGTGCCCCGTGTGACGATGGTCGTTAACCCAAGCAGGCGCTGGGCTCGGGCTGGGAGCTGCAATCGCAGCAGCGCGGCCGCCTGGCTATAAAAAGAGACATGATTCAGATGTCAACCTAAAAAAAAGGTTCTTTCTACCCACGGTCAGACACGACGCGCTCACTGAGCTCACAGCGTGACCGCAGTATTTCCAGATCCTGCGGTGGGGAGGTGAGAGGGCACCGGTGTGCCCGCCTGCCCTGCCGGACACAGCTCCCTGTCCCATACGCAGCTCAAGCCCAGCCCAGTGCTGCGCTCCCTGCGGACACCAGCAGCCTCTGACCTGGGGCAGCCATAGAACCACAGAATCCCTTGGGTTGGAAGAGACCTTCAAGATCATGGAGTCCAACCATAAACTTACACTGCCAAAACCACCCCTAACCCATGTCCCTCAGCTATCGAATCCCTCAGTCAGACGCCACGCCGGGGATCCTGGCGTGCCCACGTCTGCCCACGCCGGGGTGGATCGACGGGGATCACGATCTGCCTCGGGGCTGCCAGGTCCGGTGGATCTATCACCACCGCCCGCCTCGGAGCCCCCCTGCCTCCGCTGCCCAAGAGGGGCGTCCCTGTGACCCCCCGCCCCACAGCTGGCAAAGAACCAAAAAAGATTTTTGTTGCTATGGTTTTTAATGGAAAATTACTTACTAACAAAGATGCTTCACTCAAATTTCATCACGCCGCTTCGTTTGCCTGAAAGAAGCTGCCTGACACGTACAGCCACCGGGGGGTCACGCAGAACAACGAGATGAGCCGTGTTTACACCCCCAGGGCAGATCCCCAACACCGCTAGGGTCTGCCTTCCCCCCCAGGGCTGGGGGACCCGAGGGTTTGCCCCAAACTGCCTCGCGCACAGCTTCACCCGCGGCATCACCCCGTCCTCATGCTGGGAATCACAGGCTGCAGAGCAAGTGAGGGGCAAAGTGAGAATCAGGTGCCGCTTTTAAACGGCTACACTAAATGCCATTAGAAACCTCTTGATTTCGGGGCGGAGTGACTAAACGTCATTAGAAACCTTTTGGTTTCGGGGCGGAGGGCGTAATTAGAGCCATGTGGCATCCGGGCTGCGAGAGAAGCGTGGGTGCCGGGGGAGACCAGGCTCACCCCACGTTGGGCAGGTGGGGATGGGCTTCGTCCATCAGAGATGTGCTGAGTTGCACCGTGCTCTGCGGGAGCGTTCCCTTCTGCTGGAGCATCAGAAATGTCCCTTTTGGCCTCACCTGCGTCCCACGCAGGAGGCTGCCCCAAGCCTAAAGCCTCTTCCCTGCGGCTGCTGGGCTGCCCGCAGAGCGACACGGCCACCAGACTGAGAGCCAGAGCGGGGCAAGCACCGGCCACCGCTCCCAGGGCGAAGGCCCCCGCGCTGCAAACCCGCTGGGGGTGCGGTGGGGAGGGGGTTTCCCCTTGGAGCAGAGCGTCAGAGCCACGTGGGGCACGACGTGGCATATGAGCCTCCGGGGAAGAAAACAACGCGCTGATTCCGGAGGATGGTGACCCATGGAAATACGGCAGCAGGACTAGGAAACCTAAGGGATGGGGAAGGTCTGCTTTCAGGATTCACAGACATACCAGCAGTTTTAGGGTTTCTATTTACAGGGAAATTATTGTGAAATAATTCCCTGTCGCAGCAGGCTCTCCTGCCTTCCCACCAGCAGCCTCGTGTTTTCTGCACGCCATTCCTGCCGCCGCGCAGCTCCTCTTCGCTTCGCAACTGCTGCTGCATCCCCTGCTCTGCAGCTAAACTGATCAGCTGGTTGTTATTGAAATGCAGATGATTATTTTTTTCCCAGAAACAAAAGAGCGTTTGGGAGTTGTAGCCCTCTGTCTGATGATTCAGTTAGAGGAACCTGCATTTAACCCAAGCTTTCACCACAGCCAAACACAAGAACCAGGACAAATATTCACTGCTTTAACACTGAACTAAAACATTTCAGACCTTCATTGAAAGGCCCACTATAATACTGGTGAATAAATCCACTTTCGCCACAGAAAATATTGCCTTTTTGTCTTAAAAAAATGTGAACCACAAAAACATCAAAAATGCAACCAGACATTAGAGCTGGGAAGTCAATGAAAAAACCACCCGTCAGCGTTAGTTAAAGAAAGTGAATACTTTCTGTAAAAGCTTTCATTAACTGGGAAAACCAATTTTCCCCTGTGATAAAAGTTGAGACGGAAAATTTTCACATCACCTGATCCTATACCAATTTTCAGAAAATTAAACCATTTTTCATCTTGTTCAGACTCTAAAGTATCTACGAAACCCAGCTGCTGTTCCATTATTCCCAACACAGAGCAGCAAAACAAAGACAGGAGAAATGTGCCGGCGGCGGAGCTCCCTGTGGTTGTGTCCAAGTCAGACTGGTCTCATTCGGGAACCGACGACACCGACGGGCAAAGTTCCCTGATCAGCTGCGGCGTTTGCGTTTTCCCCACGTCAGCCCGCGCTGGAGCATCCCGGCCCCTTTCCTGGGACGCCGGGCCCCGCTCGCTCACGGACGCGTGGAAGTGGTGTTAGAGGACAGCCAGGGCTGCCGCAGTCCGCAGCCATCCCTTTTGTTTCCAAAGACATTCCTGCTGAGAAAAACAATCCGACAGAAATCCCTCCTCACCTGCAAAGCAAAGGAACCCCGGAAACCCCTGCCCTCCAAATCCCTGCTTGAACCCCGTGTCGGAGAGGGACGTGCGCGGGAGCAAGAGGCGACCTCCGATGCTGCCGCTCCCCTGTTCCCGGGCCCCGCTGCCTTTCACACGGCTCCCAGTGACGCCCTGGAGGGGGGGGCACATTTTTACTGTGTCTGTGATTATTTTGTTTCAAGTGTTTGCCCTCCCGCCCTGGCCTGAGGGAGGGCTCCATGACTAAATTCATTTCCTCCTGAATGGATTTTCTGCCTAAAGCCGCTGTTCCTAAAGCTCTCTGGTCGCGACCCCCCACGCAGCACAAGGCATTTGTTGCGGGTGACTGTAAAATGCGACCGATGCCATTCAAAATTAATGAAAGGGTGAAAAGAGAATGAAGTAACCCACTTTGTGACTACTCAGTTCAAAAACGTGACTGTGCTTTTTTTTTTTTTCACAGCCCGGTTGGGGCTGTGGGCTGGGACACAGCTCAGCCCTGAGGAAGCGAAGGTGATGCGATGCTGCAGTGCGATGCGACGCGATGCTGTGATGCGACGCGATGCTGCGATGCGATGCGATGCTGCAATGCAATGTGATGCTGCAATGCGACGCGATGCGATGCTGCGATGCAACGCGATGCTGCGATGCAACGCGATGCTGCGATGCAATGTGATGCTGCGATGTGATGCGATGCTGCGNGATGCGATGCTGCGATGTGATGCGATGCTGCGATGCAATGCGATGCTGCGATGCGATGCGATGCTGCGATGTGATGCGATGCTGCGATGCAATGCGATGCTGCGATGCGATGCGATGCTGCGATGTGATGCGATGCTGCGATGTGATGCGATGCTGCGATGCAACGTGATGCTGCGATGTGATGCTGCGATGCGACGCTCAGCACATGTGGCTCAGGCAGGAGGCAGCGTGTCACCGTCTTGCTGCACGTCACCACTTTTAAGCGCTGCCTTTGCTCCTCTCTGCTGTGACTTTTGTCCCCAGCCCGGCTGTTCACAAGTCCCCGACTGCTCCTCGGTTGCCCCTTGACTCGGTGACGGAGTGGAGCTGCCCAAGGGAGCGGGGGACAGGACAGTGTGGTGGGGACAGGACAGTGTGGTGAGGACAGTGCGTTTCCTTCGGCATTGTTGTTTTTTCCCTTACGTTATCCGGTTCCTGTGAATTCAGGGCTGGTGAGAGATGTGCAGCAAACAGCCCCGGGGGAGTGGCTGACGGCACCCCGGGGACCCGCAGACACCCGCGGAAAGGCCGAGCCCGGCAGCGCTCACCCGCGGCCAGAGCCGGCCCCGGCGCTGTGTCCGGCAGCGTGGCAGGCTGGGCTGCACAGTCCCGTCGGTGGCCACAGGTCCTGCCCGGGCACCCTGGGGCATCGGGATGGCAATGACAGGCACCGGGCCACCAAATCCACAAGTTTTTTCCTAAACCTCGTTATTTCCAGGGATGCCTGCTCCGTGCAGCCTGCACCCGCACCTCCACAGCCGCTCCACGCGTCCAGACGCCCCTCTCGGGTTCGTCACGGGCACGAACAGCGTCACCCGCCTTCAGCGCTGACTCACGACTCGCACACAAGGGAGAGAAAACTCTGTCTCAGGCCCCACATCCACGTTCCGCGTATCCCCGCTCGTCCTGCTCGTCGTCCCACAGGAGTGCGGGTCCACGGCTCTGTCGCGTGGCTGTCCCTGCCCCGCGTGCCACACGCCTCCAGCGGGACCCCCCCCTCAGGGGCTGACAAAGGTTCTCACCCCCTGCAGGGCTGCAGCAGGAGGTGACACAGCCAGGGGGGAAGGTGACACAGCCAGGGGAGAAAGTGACACACCAATAGCCTGTGAAAGTTCCCAAAACATTCTCTTAAACTCTGAAATCTCTGAGCATGTCAGCGAAGACGCTCACAAGAGTGACATCGAGTGAACACGAAATCGCCATCTTCAGCAAAGATACCCGTGTTAGACTTTAAATGGTGACTTCGACAATATGGGATATAAAAAATGAGTCAGCAAACCAGTTCGATTTATGTCTGTGTTTAACGTGTCACAGCTCTCCTCTCTCTCTCTTCTATGACACCAAGTAATTGCTTCATTATCTTAACGCTCCAATTATTGTGGTAGCATGGCTCTTTTGCTTATTTTCAATGGAAATGTAATTATCTGCAGCCACACCAGTTCACTGACCGAAGATGCTGTGGAATTGATGACTTGCTTCATCCCTGCATACAAACATCTTTCCAAGCCGCCACCCAGCAGCAACCTGGCTGCTTTGCCATCGCTCCGAGAAAGCTCTTCGCAATTACTGCTGCTCTAACACGAAGGGTTTAACAGTTTACCCAGCGACGCGTGGCCAGGAGTCGCTAACAGCTGAATTTGCGCGAAAGGATGACTGATGTCACGCCAGCACCTGAAGCTGCAGGTCCAGCTTTTGCCAGATGCTCCCGCAGTGTGGAAAAACTCCTGAGGAGGGAACCGGTCTCTGTGGGACAGCAGCTCCGGCAGAGCACGGCAGGGACGCGTGCTCCCCGTGGGGCCCGCTCACAGCTCTGCGTGTTGGGACCCACGTTACCCGGCAGCACCGGTGGTTCGCGGCGGTGTCCCGGGATGTCCCAGCCGGTGGGATGTTCCCATAACGCTGAAGCTCATCGACGCGCCAGCAAGCTTCACGGGAGCTGCAGTAACTACCCAGGCCCACGGTCTCACCCTGAAACAAACGCATCTGATTTGCACCTTCGTTTGCAGGCTTGTTTAATTGCCTTGTTTAATTGCCGGCACTAAATGAGGCGCATGAGATGGACTCACGTTTGCTGGGATGTCTGCTTTGAGTCCAGGCTACATCAGGAAGCACAAGGATTTATTTTTGTTAATGTCCACCAAATCATTTTAAAGCCCAAAGCCGCTGAGGGCCGGCTGGCCGCAAGGCAGGAAGGACGGGACACGCGTGAGCCCAGCTCTCACCCACCACTCGGGCACCTGGGCGTCAGAGGTGGGGATTGCCGCAGCTGTGGAACGCCGGCCGAGCAGCCTTCCCTGCAAAGTCCTCCTTGGAGAAGGCTGCAGGTGTTGGCAGAAAAATTAAACATGGGCACAGAGACTATTTAACATCACAGGGCAAGAAACGTTTCACTCCAAGGGAGGTGAGCCCCTGGCCGGGGTGTCCCAGAGCAGCTGTGGCTGCCCCATCCCTGGAGGTTCAAGGCCAGGTTGGACGGGGCTGGGAGTCGGGGGGTGGCACTGGGTGGGCTTTAAGGTCCCTTCCCACCCAAACCCTTCCATGCTTCTATGATTCCCTACATTTAAGCTTAGCTATCACACCTGCCGGAGAACACTAAGGCAATCACAGTAACCACCTGCAGCTGCCCCAGGAGAGCCGAGCCGGTGCCGAGCCGGTGCCGAGCCCCGGGAAGCTGCGTGGGGCAGAGCTGCCGCCCGCCCGGGGATGCTGCTCGTCAGGCACGCGGGGTGCTGGGCTGCTCCTCCTTCATCAGCCTTTTCAAAGAGAAAGGGGGAAAAGGCCGATGTTATTCCAGCGTTTGAAAACACCCTCCAGTTTTGCCGGGGCAGGAGCACGGTGCCTTGGCAGCTCTGCAGGCACAGGATGTGTGTGCACAAACCCCCATCAGTTCTGCAGCGATTATCAGCCAATTCGTTTTTCTTTTTGAGTAACTATTCCTAATAGGTGAGTTTTGTTTTCCCTCATTTCCCCACTGAACGCAATAAGCCACGGCCCTGGTTGGTAAAAGTGAGGGAAACTCAGTTTGCCCGTACTGGAACTAACTTGAGTTTGCTCCACTTGGGAAAACGCCGTTACTTCACAACGGTTTAGTCTTATTCTCACACGCATTTTTATACACCACCTCCTGCCCTCCAATGCCCCCGTGCGCTCGCCTGTAATCCCCACCTTGGGGATGTATTTACCATTTCCCCCCGGGAATGGACTTGCCCTGCAGAGATGGACGTGCCGGGGGCTCCCCCCTGCTTTGGAAAGACGCATTTCACGGGTTTGTGGAATTAAAAATAACTCCTTATTTTCTGAGCTCCCATCAGCCGTCCTTCACTGCTTTCACTATTTGTTTGCTACCTTTTTGCATACCTAGAAAAAGCATTGCCCACGTTTATGTGAAATCCCACTCTTCCTCCCCGCCTCACGACTGGCCGTGGTCCCGCTGGCCGGCCCATCCCGGCACGTGGCCCCAGCCCCCGCGGCAAGGGCTGACCGGAGCAGAGGGGCTCTGCCGGGACAGGGCGAGGGGCAGCCACCAGCCCGGCCGCGTCCGGACCAGCCAGTGATGGCAGGAAAATCATGAGAGCGCGTCTTTTAGAATGAAAAATAATTAGAGCAAGGAGATGTTATGGCAGCTCCCCGCACTCCCCGTTCCCCTCCCCGCCCCACAGAGGACGACAGCCCCACGTGCCACCCCCGCTCTTCCCGGTGAGCATCGCCGGGCACCGGCCCTGGCAGCCGCGCGAGGGAGGGAAAAGGGCACAACAAAATCCCCTTAATGCCCACGGGGACCAGGGAATCTGCTCTGATTTGCAAAACCCTGAAAAAGCCTTGACAAAAATGTGAGCTGCTCAGTGGCCGAGCCTCAGGTGACCCCTAACATATAAAAGCAAAATGAACAGTTGAAAATGGGAGACCCAGCCTAAACTTGCTGCTACAGAAAGGCTATAAACTGACAGCAAGGCGTTTGAGAGGGCCAGGGAGATCATTTCTCTTGCTGAATGGCTCGTGGTGCCATAAAAGCTGCCATTTCCACAGCATGTGGCGTCGTTCGTCACTGAGCTCTCTGGCAGAGACGACATTCGAGGGCAGGAATTGACTCATGGGGCTGAGAAATTCCTCCTTGTGCTCCTAACGCGGACTTGAAGCAGCAACACTGAAATTTGCCCTCTCTTCCCGAGTCGTGGGGGAAACCTGGGTCAAACTCAGGCACGACGCTGCTGGGGGGCTGAGTCGCCAGGACCAAAGCAGCTTTCAGGGGGCTCTCTACGGCCCGTTAAATGCAACTATTTTACGGAAAATTATGCATTTTGACCAAGATTGCCGTTTTAACACATGCACGTGCTTTAATGCCATGGGGGCAACAGTCATTTTCCAACAACAGCAGGACCTTCCTTCCGCACTCTCCGTAGCACAGGTACATTGTGTAGGTGACTCATAGATACCGGCTGTGCTTGGAGCACAATTTTGGGTTTCCATCCCAACTTACAAATTCCACAGTCTCTGGTGTGGAAGCTGCTGCGTCAAAGTGCCCGTGTGCGGCAATTGCAACGTTCCCCTCGGGTCGGGTTTTGCACACCAGGGCAGGAACCATCCACAGTCCTTCTCTGCAGGTGCTGCTGCTTCCCTTCAGGTTCGCTCTCTGCTCTTCCGGGGGATGCTCCTAGAATGCCGATGAGTTCATTTTCGGTAGGTGTGTGCTCAGATCAAACACGCTGCAGTGAGACTCCTGCGTTTATTTAGCCGAGCACCGTCCAGAAGCTGTGCTTTTGCTAAATCATCTGCATTTGTGAGCCAAGATCCAATGTGAGTTGCAAACAAATTGTTGTCTGCAGGGCTGCTCCAGCAAGGGATTTAAAAAGCGAGGCTTTTCCCAGAGAGCCCAAAGTGGTATTCAGTTGACTTTGATCATACCGGGAGAGGCAGGGGTGATCTTACTGGAAACCAACAGCACCCTGAAAATTGGTACCAGCGGAGGGGCCTTCGCAGAAGAGAAGTGGTGAAACAGTACCAGTCCTCAGCATGTCAGAACCACCATGACCCCTCCAGCCCGCAGACCCCCCGCTGCACCCTCTGCCCCCCAGGGCCCCTGGCACTCCACATCCCGCAGCATCGCCTCCGATTTCTCATTTTAAACCCATTTATTTGGGTTTCCGTCCATTTCATTTTGCATCCATCTCACTTGCAGGCTTGCTCCCATCTCTTGTCTCGTAAGACACTTGCTCCTGCGCTTGTGAGCGGGCACGGTGCACATCCACACCCCACGGCTGCCTTTCGCGTTCCCCACTGCCCGAACTGGCGGAGCGGAGACAAAGACCAGGCGCTGACCTGCTGCGGCCGTCTCTGCGTGTGGAACTGACCCCGCTCGCCTTCCCAAATTCCAGCTGCCTTCTTCCAGGCGGGACCCCGTCTGCCGCATCCACCACGGCGCGTCCCGCTGTCCTCACCCCCAAGCTGCCACCGCCGGCACCACCCGGCTCCGCATGGCACGGGGCTGGGAGCAGCACAGCACGAGTGCCCGCTGCTTCCCGTCACCTGCACCAGACTCACGCGGGGACAGGACCCGGTGGAGCGTGGCAGTAGAGGGATTCGGATCCTCTCGTGACAATGACGATAACGACCATTGCTGATATTCGCACTTCCCGCGCTCATCACCACGTTTCCAGCCACCGTCGCTGTTTCCCATCTGGGAATGCATGGGAAGACATGGCAGATGTCACAGGAGGAGCCACACACCACCCTTCTCATCACCCAACCGCGGCAAACCCACTAGCAAGCTGCTTTGGCACCACTAAGGGGGAGATGTTGTGTGTTGAAAAGGAAAACACTAAATCAAACGTGAGATGTGGATGTAAAAAAAACCATCCAGATTTTGAAGATGATGGGCTTTGGGGCATTCAGATCCCTTAGCAAGGTCCGGTCTGAAACAGAACGTTGGGCTCCCTCTTTTGGAAATACGCTTTGTGGGTGTGTTTTCCCAGTCACCACATCATATTCTTGATTTAATACAACAGTACCTTCTTTAGTAACTTCTGAAAGAAAAGGACATTCCACGACAGCACACATATTTAGCAACAACGGAGAAACTGCAGCGCTGAGAAAGCAGCTCCTTGACAAAGAGCCAGCCACCAGAGCGACCTTACCGTAGGTAGGACACATCGCTGGAGGCAAAATAATTGTAATAATCAAACTTACTTTCTACCTTCACAAAGGGAGTGCTCAGATTGCGCACATGGGTTGGGGAAAAGCCAATTCCCACATTCAAAAGTCTTTAACCAGAAATCCTGTTGCTCAAGCATTTATGTTGCAAGCACACAGATTAAAAGCAAGGTGTCTTGATGTTTAAGAATTTTAGTTAGTTTAAATCTTAAGCTAAATATAGCGTGGCAGTCTCCCTTTTGAATAAGACAGTATTTCTCACTACTGATTATTATTTCATAGACCCAAAGATCACCCCAAAGGTATGGTGGATCTATAAATATGTTCAGACATACTTTTCTAATTTCACTGCTATGCTAAAACTTCCTTTAAGCCTGCAAAAGACCTTCAGCTTTGTTTAAGTTTCTATAAAGTAGATTTTGTAAAAGATATTCCTAAAAAACCGCTTTCTCAGGCAGATCCTCTGTTTCTGATCAGAGAGACTGGACTGGAGGCTCTGGAGAGCTGGGCTCAGGGTGCTGGGGAAGGGCTGCCCACGCCACTCCTTGCCTTGTCCCAGCCAGCGAGGGCTGGGATTTGGTAGCACAAACCACCCCTGCTGGGAAGGAACATGAATTCCCCGCTGCTCCTCTCGCCTCTCAGAAACAAATTTCCTGTTGTCCCCCCCAGGAGAAGCAATGCTGGCACATGGCTCGGGCGGGATGGGCTGGACCGCCACGCCGCGACCCATCAGCACCGAACCCGGCAGGGCGGGACGGGTTTGGCGAAGCCCCGGGCACGTCTGCACTGGGCTGCACGCAGCGGTGGGAACACCAGAAAGTGCTGAACAAAATAACAACCTCCTGATTGCGTTCAGCCTGCAAGGCTGGAGTCGTGCCTTGAAAGCCGCAGCTCCTACAGGAAAACAGCTGTGGGCAGGGCAAGAAGGGAAAAAAGGCTCCTCGTTGCTGCGGCATCTCCGCGGCGTCGGCCCCGGGGAGCGGGAGAGGCGGCTGCCTGTGCCCGGCTCTGCCGGTGGCTCCGGCTGGGCATGGCGAGGGGACGGGTGCGCCAGCAGCCCGGGGGTGGCCGTGCAGCCGGCAGCGCTGCCGTGCCGTCAAACCGCTCGGCGCTGAGTTTACGAGCGCGCGGTGGCTCGATCTGCCACCGAGTACCAGTGAGTCACTGGCAGCCGGCTGCGGCTCGGCTGAGAGCGAGAACCGCCTGCTTCGTCCATGCAGCTTCTTTACGAGCACGTTTGCTAATAAATTATTTCCTTTGTGGCAGCCGTCCCCGCAGACACCCGGGACCCAGCTCCTTCTCCCGCCAGCCACAGCTTGGCTCTGCGCTCCCGACAAAGTCGTGGCGGGACCAAGGCTGCGGCAGCTGCTGTGGCGCCGGAGCAGCGGGATCCCTCGGATCCCCTCCAACCCCTGTCACGCCGTCCACCTCACCGGGGCTCATCAGAAGGCACCCCACAGGTCTTCTACGAGATGAAGTATTTTAAGGAATCTTTCTGAGGAACAAGATGACATTTTCATGAGAAAAACTCCTGTGTCCCAGCAGTGAACAAATCTACGCCATGTCCTTAGTTTTACATCTATAATTACTTGCCAGTCATTTCCTTTCCAGTCATTAAGAGCTCCACTGAAATAAATACCCTTCCTTCAGCTGCTGCAATGAATGGCACCAAATAAACCAGTCAAGCATTTCTTCCAGCAGCACTGAAAAAAACAGAAGTCACCAAAAATACCCCAAAAATCCTAAATCCGCACAGGGTGTGGTGATGCTACTGCTGAAATGCTGAAATACTGGCTGTAATCAGCGGAGTTTGTTAAGAGGCAGGTGTAGGAAGCGCAGCTCCCCGCCAGCAGCCCCCCAGGTCACCCGTACAGCACCCCAGGGACGTTCCCGCTGGCCCCCGCCTCTGCCTGCCCTTACTGCAGCCCTTCATTGTGGCCTCGGGTGTCCACGGAGCGCGGCTTCGTTTCGCATCCGGTTCCTGGGCTCTCCCTGCTGCTGCCACCCCTCGTCTGCCAAAGCTCCCACCCTCCTCACGGAGCCAGCTCTCCCCGCAGAGGTGCTCCGTAGCGGTTCGTCTCCTGGGACAGCTGTCCCCGACACGCTCCCAAAACCAGGGACTTGAGCGGGTCGCTGCTCCCTCTGCGGGAGCTGGCTTCACGCGGGGAAGGGAAGGCAGGAGAGGCAGCGCCGACACTTGGAGCTGGCACCTGGTGGTGGTTTTCTGACGTTCACACTGGTGGCCTTTTGAATAGCCATCCCGTTACCTTCTAGTGGATGGTGGCCAGGAGAGGACACGCCACAGAGGACTGCATAGGTGACAACATCTGATGGAGGGGACAAACGTGGCAAGGGAAGAGGAGGCAGGGGAGGGAAGCAAAGAGGGATTCCCAGAGCAGTAGTCCCGGGGAGTCACTTTCTCAGCAGCCCGCGGGGTACCTGAGCGCGGACGGTTACTTCTGTCAAAGCTGCTGAAAAAAGGGTTTGCTAGAAAATTTGCTCAGCGTCGTCCAAAACAAACTTCTCAGACCAACTTCCAGACAGTTTGAAGGAGCGTCCAAAAGGAGGAGGTGATGCGCCCCCATCTTTTCAGCCCTCTCTTCACACCACGCGAGGGTCCCGGCAGCCAGGGCCAGGGCTGGGCTCGCCCCTCCCCATCCCGCCCGGACAAGCAAAGCCGTGGGGCCGGCACAGCCCCCGCAGCTCTGGGGGAGCTCCCTCCCGGGAGTCACTTCCCACCGCGCGCCGGATGGACCTTCTCCCCGTGCCCGCGGGCTTGCAGGGCCCACACTGTGCTGCAGCAAACAGAGCGTACCCAGCTGGCCGGGGAGAAATTAAATCCACACAACTCCATAGCGCTGAGGTTTGCCATACCGGTGAGAAAACAAACCCACACGCAGTCACGCCTCTGCCCCCGCGGCGGCGGCACGGCCACTGCTCCAGTCACCGGCTCCAGCCTATTTGTTTAATGAAGCGACTGGTGTGACGGGACCCGGGGGGCCAGAGAGCGCCCGAAAACGAACCGGGGGTTTTGCCCCAGCTCGGCGTTGCCTGTTACTACCGCGGCACGACAGCATCCCCCCAGCTTCCTCGGCAGTGCCAAAGCACCGGGTTCCGGCCGGAGCCAGCGGTGTGGGTGCGGGTCCAGGGAAGCAGATGACGACCTCCGCTAGCAGACGGCGACCCGGGAGCTGCGCGCTCTGAATGCCGGTTTCCTGAATGCAGCACGAGGGAGGCTGGAACGAGCCACTCCTGCTCCCTTTGCTCTTGCAGCACCCGGGTGCCCCCACTGCAGCGCCCACAGCAATGACACCCAAAGGCCTGGCAGCTTTGAAGGGCTTCAATTATTCGTGGTGAAAACAACCCGCTATGGTTTCAACTCTGATCCATGCCCAGCCGCTGTAAATTGACCTTTTTTCTGTAATTGTCAGTAATTTGTACTACAAATTGCGCTGTCTGCGGCAGGGAGAGCACAATGCAGCGGTTCCACTGCCCGGGAGGATGTCTCACACGTAAAAGCAGTAATTACCACGCTCGTCACGGGGCCCTGCCAGCCCTCTAAAACGCGGATCCTTGGAAGTGCTGGGATGCATTGCCTCCCGTGTTTTCCCCCTCCTGCCGAGCAGCAGCTGTGGCACAAGGGCAGGGGAAGCCCCACTAACCTCCCCCGGAGCAGAGAGGAGCTGGGAAATCCTGCGGGTCGCTCTTCGGCATCCCTCCCACACTTCAGGCTCCGCTGAAATCCCTCCAGCTGCAATCAGGGTCTTTCACTCTTCCTTCTGGAGGGCGCAAGGGGGAGAACAGCAGATACCAGTCACAGAGAGCAGACAAGCATCTCCAGCAGATAAATTGTAAATTCACTGTTGACAGTATTTACAGGCAGAAGCAGCTCTCGGAGCGCAAAAGCGGAGCTCAGATTTCAATATCACACTGGGCTGGTTTCAAAGTCCTGTCTAAGGACTGATCGTCACAGCAAAAGCTAAAACAACACTTAAAAACGCAGCGAACCGACACAAACAACAAATAACTGGTAACCCCTTACGGAGTAGGCATGGAAGTTCTGTGAGAGAAACGGGGTTAAACCTCCCTAAAGAACCCCTCTAAATACTCTTTGTGAATTATTTGCTCAACCGTAATCAGGAGGTGCATTAAGTATTTAATAATGCAATTATTTGAAAAAGGTTTAAAAAGGCTTTTGTAAGGATTTACGGCGTAAGTGGGGATTCCAGCGGTCAGGGAGGAGGGGGGCCAGGCAGTTCTGCGCCACTTGGGGGAAACATTATTTTTAATGAAGTTGCTTTACGACTGCAGCGCTCTCCATTAGGGTACAAACAAGGACTTCCCACACAGCCCGTGCCAGCCGTTAAACCCTCCAGGAAAGCGAACTATTTTATTTTATTTCTAAACAATGTGCAACAACTTCCCAAACGCCTGCGACCGTGGCGGCCACGCTGCAGGTTGCCTCGCGGGTCGGGCGGCTGGGTGTTCCCGGGAGCCTCTGCCACCCCCAGCCCCTGCAGCCAGGGAGACGCCGGGCACCCGGACCCCGGGGTGCCACCTGCCAACCCGCCCGGCATCCCCCGGCTCCGCACCCGCTCAGCGGCGCCGGAGCAGGAACGTCGCCAGCAGCGCGAGTCCCTGCAAGGAGACGGCCGCAGGATTCTGTCCCTGCGTGCAGGGCTGCAGGGGGTCGCCCGGGCAGGGGACGCTCCCGAGGGCTCTGTGGTGCTTCTGCCGCACCTCACAGTGACGTAAAAGGCGCCCCGGCATCCCGGGAACTCGCCTGCTGTTTGCCCCTTCGCCCAGCTACCAAACCCCCTCGTGGCGCAGATGGCAGCGGGCAACGGGCACCGCCAGCCTGTTTGTGGCTGAGAAGTGATCTCCGGCTGCCTGCGGAGAACACCGAAACGGCGAGAGAAAATACCTCTCCCAGCGGCCCGTTCGCCGACAGCGCTTCCCGTCAGGAGCCCCTGGAAGGGCACCAAACCCCGTGCGAAGCCACAGCCGCGCGGCGCTGGGCAGGAACCGAGGCAGCAGATGCCGCCCTGAGCTCCGCGTGCCACGGCCATCGCCCACGCGCCGGGATGCAAAACTCTGGCTCAATCCCATAACCCTGGCTGCATCCTGGAATTCTGCCTCTGGCTTCGTGCAGAACCGCACAAACGATTTCTAATTACGGAGTAATGGCGAGCGGCGCACAGCTGCTCATCTGAAGCCAGCACACGTGCAAACACAGTTGGCAGCAAGAAGAAATCATAAGGTAAAATTAAGAAACCTATTGTCAATTAGGAGCTCATTTAATCCCACACTCCAACTTGAAAGAGAAGATTCCTCAGGGCCTTTCTGGGTACGTGCGCTCGTATGTGCCTATAAATAGCGTAACTCACGGAGAAACGGTAGCTTTACGTGTTTGTTTTTACAGTAAAGCAAGCAGATTGTGCTGTAGCCTGAGCCCATTGCAGTTACCCAACGCTAATCTTCACGACTGCTTTCTTCCTACAGCCTGAAAATTTAATTTTTAATTTTAGTTTCACTTAAAACCTTCTTGTTGCTTTTTCTGTTTTGTCGTTTAGCCTTACTCATGTATCCACCTTCATACAATCTTGTGCAAAGAATATCCACCAGATGTGGATAAGAAACCCCAGTGCTGGCCGGGGGTCGGTTGATGGCGACCCCGTGGGCCGGGGCCCTTTGCCACCGCCAAGCGAGGAAGCTCCTGGCAGCTTCGCTCCTCTCCCCAACACCACGTGCTCCTTCCCAAAGCATTTTGCTGCACCCGAAACTGGGCTGAGCTACGGAAACACCACCACCGGGCAAACCCCGGCTCTACGTAAAGCCTGTTTGACGGGGGATAAAGGGAAGGGAACGGTAGAACATTTCAAACTGGCTGGCAGCAGAGGTGAGAAGGCATCGGAACATCCACCCAAGCCCAACGAATTCACCCGGCGCCAGCAGCGGGGCCCGTGCGACGGCAGCAGCCCCATCCCGGCGCCAAGAGCGGCGATGCCAGCCCAGCCCTGCCCGCCGAGGGGAAGGGACAGGACGGACACTGCAGCAAAACAACTACCTGCCTTCTGCCATGAATCACTCGCAACTCCCACACCTTAATCTTCTGCCTAACAAGGTGGCAGTTTTCAGCTCATCAATCCCATTCTTGCACAAATCTGTGCTTTTCTTAGAGAAATTACAAGCTTGGTAGAAAACCCGATGCCCACGCAACTAATTGTGGCACAGCATCATATTTAGACAGCGCTCGCCCAAAACCATCAGTGTTCCTGGCTCTGTGTTTGTGTTTAATTGCAGAATTCCAAATACTTTCCAATCAAGAGGCTTATTCAGCGTCTGTGGGCACGGAGCTGCGACATCGCTCGGCGGCGTAGCTGCTGTGCCACAGGCTGGAAGGACAAAGGATGCTCTGAGGGTTCCAGAGAAGGTGCTGGAATTGGGGGGGGCCCCAGACTCTGAGGAGATTCAGCGTTTCCACAGGAGCGGGGCTGCCGTCCGTGCTCACCGCAGGGCACGGGCACGACGCCTTCAGAGCCACGTGCACGGGGAGACACCGTCCCCGTCCCTGTCCTCATCCCTGGCCCCCGTCCCTGCCGGGCTCCGCCAGCAGCCGAGGGCAGCACGGGTGGTGCTGGGTGCTGGGGTGGGGGATATCTGAGGGTGTTTCTGCCTAGTGCAGCTGGCATTTAGGCTCTGAAACCTTCAGGGAGTTATTAAAAAGGTCAAACTTTGAGAAATATTTCATGCTTCTGTTTTTTACTCCCCCCCCTCCTTTTTTATATTTCTTTAGATGCCCCTTTAGAGCTGGATTGGAAGGAGGCTGGATTTCGAGGTTTCCTTTTTGCCAGCTGTATTCTAGCAGGCACAAAATACCCCAGGAAAAACCCGAGCATTATCTAATAGCTGCCTGGAAAGGTCACCTTGGAGGAAACAGGCTGAGTTTGGCTGTTCACCGCTCCAAACACACCCTGCGAACACGGGCTGCAGCTCACCAAACCGCACACTGAAGTGCCCAACGGCTTTTTGCAAGCAGCAAATACCCCAACAAGGGAGCGTTTGGGAGCTCGCTAAACCCACACAGCAACGGGATTATTGCACCAGAGTCACCCGTGGCTCACCGTGAGCCGGACCCCCCGGCACTGCCGCACACCACAGCTCCCAGCCAAACAACGCAGCTCCCGCGGCACCGGGCTGCAGGAAAAGAGCCGCTCCAGAACGGCTCCGCTGTCGGCTCAAACGCCGAGGCAAACCCTCCCGAAAGCGCGGCAGCCCCTTTCCCAAGGGAGGGCTGGCGGCACATTCCCGTCCCGCTGGCAGCGCTGGCAGCTCGGCCGCGTTGTCCCCAGACCCTCCTCGCCAAAGGGGCTTTACGTTCCGCCAAGGGAGACGGAGACACATGGCAGTAACTAGCGGGGGGCAGCTGCGAGGGCAGAGCAAAAAAGGGCTTGGATTTGGGGTGGATGGGTCAACAGAAATCCAGAAATGGCTCTTGTTCCTTTATGATCCTAACACACACCTAAAGTAAGAGAATTCACAGAGGAAAAGAAAAAAAAACAACCAAAAATAAAATCAGACTTGCAGGATCGTCTCACCATGGAGTCTTTCACTCATCAAAGTTAATATCCTGGAATTTATATATGATATTGTATTTTATCTGATCATTAAAATAATTGATTTAAAGCTGCCTATAGTGGAAAGCTAAGAAGTTTTCTTGGGGAAAGGAATATTCCATTACAATGTTCTCCCTGAGCAATGAGTTTCAACAAATAAAATTGTTAACAAAAAAGAAAGTGAAATCTTAATTAAATCCTGCTTATTGCAAGCAGGAGAGTGGCTGGATTAGTTTCATTCAATTTGTCGCTCCGCGCAGCTCTTGAGGCAGGATGGAATTCCCAGCCGGGCACCCCTCGCCGTGGGGGGGCGGAGGGGTCGGGACCTGCTCCCGCGCTCCCACCCAGCTCCGTGCCTTTCCCGGGGCATTGCCCTGCTGCCGGCTCGGCAAACCCCTCTGCGCCCGCCCGGCTCCCCCGGAACAGCCACGCCAGCGCTGAGCACTTCCCAAAATCCCGCCCTGGCTCCCTTTTCACATGAAGGTCTAGGCCATTTGTGGGGATGGTTCAAGCTCGGTGTTACCTGTTCCCTCAAGATTTTGCTCTTCTGGTAAAGGAGAAGGTGCAGCCTCCGACTTGCTCCTTTTCTACTCGTGCTTCCCGACGCGCGGCAGCGGGGAGAGTCGCTGCACCGTGCAGGAGGAAGGGGCAGGAGCACCCCACTTGGCCCCGTCACTTAACTGCCCCAAAACCAATCCAGAAAAACAGACTGCGCCAACGGCACAGCCGACATGGCCTTGAGATCCATTCCTTAGACTCCCCGTGCCTCGGCGCTGGCGCCTCTGCTCAGCCCAGCCCCGAACCCCTCCCCAGCCTGGCGAAGCGGCTGCCACCGGGGCCGCCGCGCTCAGCCCCTGCCGAAGCCGGCGCCGGCAGCGACCCCCAAGGCGCGGGGCTTGGCTCCATCCCACCTCCGCGGTCCCGGGGCCACGGGCGGTAGCCTGGCACGCAGCCGCGGGGGGGATCCAGGCGGGATTCGGCCCCCAGCATCGCGGAGCGCTCCACAGGCACCAGCTGCACGGCCACGCTGCCGGTGCGAGCGAGGGCAGCCTGCAACGCCAAGAGCAACAGCCAAAAAATAAACAGCCAAGGCTTAGATTTGCAGAGAACAAAATGGACGCACGTAAGAAGTAAACATTTGGGGGTTTATTTTAACTGGAAACAGCTCTTTGGGGAAAGCCCGCCACAGATCCAGCATAGCAGGTCACTCCGAGGTTCATTGCAAATGACAACAGAAGGGTTTAAATTCAAAACATTTGCAAAAGATTAAAACATTGTTAGGAAGGTTCCTGTCTGCCGGCATGTGCCCAGGCTGACAGGAAGGGACCCCTTCCACAGGCCACCAAAGAGGGACCCAGCTCCAGCTTTCTGCTTGGAGGAATAATGATTTGAATGAATGAACAGATGGAAATCAGCCATTTCCAAAGTTCAACACTTTTATACATTAAAGAGCACAGCTTCAAGGACAACGGTTTTTCTGGTGTTCTTCAAGGGTCAGGGGACACATTCTGAAGTCACCAGGAGAGTCGGGACGGTGCCGCTGCCACCCGGGACCCCCACGGCCCCAGCAACAGGCGCCTTTGCTCTCGCGCTGTCGCCTCGCTCCGCTCTGGAGGGTCCCAAAAGCCCCCGCCAGCCCCAGCCACCCGCACGACGCCCCCCAGGGCTCACACCAGCTCCTCAGCACCACCACACACGGCGAATCCACCTTTCACGTGGGCTTATTCACCTTCTGTACTGAGTGTTCCAAGCACTCTCTAGCCCATACTTCCTTCACACATCAGACTTTTCCTCCTTGCTGGGCGCTGCGATACCGTGACGACACCCCACATCACTCGTCTTGGCCTTAACTACGAACTGAACCCTGCAAGTGACAGCGGTTCCAAAGCTACCCAAGAAGTACCTGCTATGGACACACCACATTTACAACCCATTCTCTGCATCAAAAAGGAAAGCTCCCAGGCAGTTAAGGACTGCGGGATCCCCGTTTTCCTGCCGAGCCAGCGGCATTCCAGACCTCAGGCAGTACAGGGCCCCTGGATGGCGATTTCCAGGCTGCCCTTTGGGGACCCGGCCCTGGCACAACGGCACAGCTGCCGCGGGCTCCTGGCCCCTGCTCCAACCCGCCACCGCGCCCTCACTGCCAGGCTGCAGCTCTGCCGTGTCCCGGTGCCGGCGCGGGACGGTGCGGGATGCAGCCCAGCCCCACACTCGGAGCGGGAGAGCCGGGACGCCACCTCCAGCCTCAGCGGGGCCGCGGTTACCCCTCCCTCCCTCCCCCAGCTCCGGCTCACCCCGGTGTCGTCCTCGCACCGACCCCGAGAGGCCTCTGCGGCTCTTCTCTGCGTTCAACAGCGGGTATCACAGCCATATTAAAGAAAATTAAGTGCTGCTAACTCAAATATCGTCCAACCACAGCCATACACACCTGCAAGGGATGCTCAGCAGCTGACGTAAACTGACTCATGTGAATTTCATCGACTATTACACACACAAACGTTTTTATTCTGCTCTGGCCAGCTGCACAAAATCGAAACCTGTCTTGTATTAATTGCTGTATTTAAAAGGTAGACCTACAAGCAGAAGGTGATAATCACTCTCCTTCAAAAGGTTTGCTTTTAGTAACAAACAAACCAACCAACCCACCAACCCACCCAGCTTCCCACTTCTCCCCTGCGTCTACTTACTTCACTGGACTTACCACAGCTCCGAGTCACCGCAGATTTGGCCTGTTCTAAACAAAAATCCTGCCCGCTACCGCGGGCGCAGGAGGAGTACTTTTGAAAGCACAAGTTCCACTTACAGCCCTAGTCTGAAATCAAAAGCCACCCAACCCTCAAACTTAACCAGATTTGGTGCATCCTTTGCAGAGTTCCCAGCGAAAGGCGAGGACCAAAGCTTCGGGCTGGGAGAACATCTCTGAATACTCCGCGCGGTAGCACTCTGATCACAAGCTGTACCTCTACAACCCTACCCTGTTGTTCAGGTTCACTTCAATTTTCTCGCATTGCCTTATTTCATTTCAAAACTCCATCAATTTCTAAGAAATAAGTTTTGTTAATGTTAATATTTATTTTAAAGCTACAATACTTAAGTGTCCAATGACCTTCCAATTTCTTTCAAATTGAGTGAGTTTAAACTGAAATAATAACACATACTAATGAGTTTACATGGACATATTGGAAAAAAAAGCATATTTCTGTAGAAGTCTGCCCCATCCCTCAGCTCCCCCCACGCCCCGTGCCCAGCCCAGCCAGGACAGTGAAGCATCAGCATCAGCTCCATCCCCAGGAAAACGCTGTCCCACGGTTGCTTCCAGGAGGGCAGAGCAAGCGTCTGCGGGACGCCGGCGGGGACGGCAGCACCATCAGCCCCACGTCCGTCAGCGGCAACGCTGCCGAGCGGCACACGGACCCGCTCGAGGCTCCAGCAGGACTCCGGCACTCGATGCCCAGTCTTAAAGCTCAACAGTCCCCAGGGCTGTAAACAACAAGCCATCAGCACACCAATCTGGTTATTTTAACGCAGGCTGAATGACAGTTATGCGAAAATTCAGCATTTTATTAAGTACCCAGATACACTGAAAGCTGGAAAAAGCTAAGAGGTATTCCTCAGCGTCGAGCCTTCTGCACAGCTCTAAGCTTCCCACCACGGCAGCGCTAGCTCCTCTTCCGCTTACTCTTGGGAAGCACTTGGTCATTTTCTCGCATTCGGGGCTGACGTGACTTTCTTTTGCTAGCTCTCAGATCCAGAAAACTGCTGCTGAAAGACAAAAAAGAAAGAAGGAGGACAATAGGGGTTTGAAGATGCTCTAAACACAGCGAATACTGAAGGCTGTGTTAAAGCGCTGCGAGCACCATGCGGGCACACACACCTGTGTCTGCTCCTGCTGACAGGGAAGAGAAATACAGCTCTGTGTTTGAAGAAGAGGAGAGCACCCACACACCACCCCCTTCACCCTGACCCCCGTGGTGCCTCTCCTCCTGTCACCAGGGACCAGCTCGGAACGGGAAGGAGCAGCAGCAACCTTTCAAATTCCTTGTCCATAAATGAGAAGAGCCCCTGGCGCTAACGACACCACGACTACGTTACAGCAGAAAAGGTCGACTGGAAACGGAGTCCTCCTCAGCGGCACAGCCACCGAGGGAAAGGGCGAGTGGGTTTGGGCACGGCTACCCAAGAAGGAAAGCGTGTGGGACTCCCATCTTAAACAGGCTCTCTTTGCCAGAGGCTCTTCTCATTTATGGACAAAGAATTTTCCACTGGAAACTCAAAGAAGTGTTTTCTTTTTAGTCATAGAGTTAATTTTAAAGAAAAAAAATGTTAAACTAGCCATATTTAAATCAAGCAGCTCATTTCCATCATTCAGCCTCGGAGCTTAAAATTCCCCTTAGTGTTGACATGAAAGATATCGCTCATCAATCAATAGCTATTACTAATTAAACATTCCTTACAAATGCACTCTTCTTTTCACCATTTGCTAGGATGAATCCATCCTGCAGGGACTATTCACTTGGCTTAAACTGGTAATCCACAACTGAAAATAACAATGGAAAACTCTCAAATGCCAAAGTCCATATCCACAAGACGTGTCCTAGGAGGGACGAACAGGATCAGCTCGTGTTTCACAGCTCCGTCCAGCACCAGGACGCAAACAGAGCTCCGGCACCTCCCAGACATCACCCACATCCAGGAGACGAGTGCGTCCCCGCTGTACCCTCCACTCCCCCATTTCCATCCCCTGCAGTCAGTCAGAGAGCGCATCACGCATTTAACCTAGAAGCAGCTAAAGTTAGTGAAATCTTTATACATGCCACCTTCTTCTCTGCTGCAGTTCACCATTTTGCGTTATTAAAACTGAATGCTAAGGCTGAGTTTTGCAAAATCTCTCAGGACGGCCAAAGGCAGGTCCACGCCAAAGTAAAACGCACAGGCTGTGACGAATTCGTAAATGGATACACGGATGTTTTACGAGTGCCATGATACAAGTTGGTTTTTTCTTTAAAATAAGCTCTAAAGCAGCTATTTTCAACCAAACCCAAAGGAGTGGTTGCTTTTTATCCATCGTAACCAACTCTCATACGTGAGCCGCACCTTCCGATCGAGGGTCAAGGAGAATTTGCCTCCCCGCACCCGCCGGAGCCGCGGGCAGCCCCAGCCTTGGTGGCCAGGCCGTTAGGAGCCTCTGCTGGATGACCCTGGAGCAGGCGCCTCCTTAGGGCCGGGGCAAGACGTGGAAGTGGTGCCCTAACCCTCCTCCAGAGCGCAGGGCTCTGGCCACTGAGGACGAGGGAGCCCGAGCTACGGGCAACTTGCCCGACGCAGCGTTATCGCCTGTGCATCACCTTGGCTTTCCCCGTGCTGCCTCGGGCAGAGCAGCCTCCGCGTTCTCCGAGCCAGCCGGAACCTTCCAGCTGTGCCCATCTGGTCCCACGGATTTTCCCCCGGACCGACTCCCGGCCTGGCCCCACACCGCCGGAGACGTCGCTCCCAGCGGCCGCAGCCGGAGAGAGCACTGCTGAATAAAACCAACTCCTGCCGGTCTGCGAAGCACCTCCCGACGGTGAGACCAGCCTGGCTGAACAATGCCAGGGTTCTTCTCCAAAAACTGAGTGCCTTAGATAAAGCCAAAAATACATAATGTTTCTTTCCCTAAAATGACTTGCTGCGCTGGCCCAGAGACATTACTTGGCTACGAAGAGCAGAGATATCCATATATACACACTCAGGGCCGTGAAAAACGGGGGGATTCCTATCAGTTGTTATTGATTTATTTAAGATCTTCTTGTCAGATACAAGTGGGACACTGGCCCCGCGTTGCTTGCTCACTAATGAGCTGCTGAGGTCTGGCTTGAAATAGCCTGTCTGTAGGCTGACAGAAACTGGTAAGAAGTAATTCTTGAGTTTCAGTAAGTTATTTCAAGTATGATTATATAACTAACGTAGAGAAAGAATGCTTAGGGGCTCATCTAATTTGCTATTCACTATGACCCTTCAAGCCTCTCGGTATTGTTTTCTGTGTTCTTCACGGGGACGCTGTGCGCGCTCCAGAGGACTCCCACCCTGCTGCGCCGCATTCCCTGCCCGGCACGATCCCGGCTGCAGGAGGGCCCGGCTGCGGCACGGAAAAGCACGCTGCACAGCGGCCGGCGCAGCTCCGGTGGCTGCGCACGACAAGCAGCCAGCACTGCACGCACTGCTCTCCGTGCCAGTGGGAGCGCCGGAGGCACACCGGGCAGCCGCGGAGCCGGTGCCTGCAGCAGCGCACCGACACCAGCCCCGGCACCCACAGCCGAGTGCCCCGAGCCAGCGGGTCTGTACGGTGTCGTACGGTTTTACAGGCGCTTTGGCACAGCTCTGGTCTCCGTCTCAGACCAGTATTCTCCCGCCTCCAGTAAATAAGAACCTAAACTTGATTATCTATTTAAATCCAGAGAATGTTATCTGAAAGTACTTCCAATGTCCCCGCAGCTTACGAGGGCAAAGTAAACTCTCTGTGGCAACCTTCATCTCGTACCAAATATCCCGCTGACAATAATTATATTTATTTGAGTTTGAAGTGCTCGAGGACAACGGATTTTTATTTTTACTCCCATAAATACTTTTACAACCCTGCCTCTATTTATAAGTATTTCATCCACTTGATAGATGACCTTACAGATATTTCTTTCTACTGTCATTTCATTATATCCAGAGTTTGCTCCGTAATGAAGCAGCTCGCATTTTCTACCTTCATTTTGCTGAATTTAAGATAGGATGCAAACATTAGAAAAAAATTAACATTGAATTAATTGAGGAATTAATCAATTATTTTCATGCAAATAAAAAAATAATTTAAAAACGGAAACTGAAAAAGCGGGGAAGTTAATTACAACTGTTAGTAACCCAAAGCTTTGTAACTACCACTGAGCCAGGGAAGATACCGGCCGCAGAAACCCAGTCCAAGAAATAACTGATTAGAGCCAATCTAGAGACGCACGCTGCGAATGCCGTGCCCTTTGTGGTAACTGGGACTGCTGGCGTGGTTTACAGCTGCTTGGGGAAGTTTGGAGAGCGCGTAAATGGGCTGCTTGGGTAGTCCTGGAGCGCCAGCAGGCGGGGAGGAACCGCCACCGACCCAGCCGCACCTCCGCCACCCGCTGCCATACCCGAACGGCACACCGCGGAAGGGCACAGTGACGAACGGCACACCGCCGAACGGTACAGCGCCGAACGGCACGCCGCACCGCGGAAGGGCACACCACGGAAGGGCACACCGCCAAACAATGCGCCGCCGAAGGGCACAGCGCCCAGCCAGACACCATCGCACACGCTTCCCGACAGTGTTCACACTGACCGGGCCTTTCAGAAACACACAGCTCCCTCTTGGTACGTAACACTTTAAGCTGGCCAAAGAGCCAGAATCCGCGTGCAGCACCAGGACTGGTGACTCCAGGGGAATCTAAAACCAGTTTGTGCCTCAAATGCCACTGTGGAACAAAACCCAACCAGTAACACCTCGGAGAAAACACACGCCTGCACGGGAATCACTCCACTGACACCGCGTGACACTTCACTGGAGAGAAAGCAAATAATGTCCCAAAATAAGCTGGTTAATGAGGCTCCACTGCATTATGGGGAACCTATGGAGGATGCAAGATACTCCAAAGGCTGAAAAGGGGAAACACGGGGAGGGGGGGCAGAGGGGCACAAACCAGAGCAGAACACGTGTTTTTCGTGTCGTGCTCCCCGGGAGGGTCAGCTGTCCCAATGTCTCAGCCGGAACGGTGTGTGTATGGCACGTTTCCCCCCACCACTCTCCTGTCTAGAGGAGGCTGGAAAATAAAACCGGCTAGAGGGACTGCAGATGTAGGGAACGTGACTTTACAGAAACTGCCTTTGTTTCCTCTCGAAAAGAGAAGACCGAGGCGAAACAATAATAGTCTTCTAAAGTGTAAAATCCACTTCTGTCCCTACCAGGCTTACACGCGTCACTCACTTTTCAGCAAAAAAACAACCCTCCTTTTGATGATGGTGTTAAATTAATCAAATTAACATTAGGAGACTGTGGAATCCTCACCATTGGACACCTGCATCGACCCACTAACCAAGGACCCAGCAGCCCCTTTCCCAGCACTGCACGCACGGGATTTACGAGGACACCGGACAGGTGACTGGAAGCCAAGCAGTTTAACAAAGCCCATCCGAGTTCCCAAACTCCATCTGGTATTATTTTTACTATAGTTACAAGGAATACAAGTGACTCTACCTGCAAAACTTTAGAGAGAAAAATATTTTCTTATTCATCTGACACCTCTATGGGTTTGTCTTGACCTGAACTTAAACATGCCAGATGTCAGCTAACACCTTCAGACAAGAACACACATCTCCGGGAAGACTGGGAAATAACAAGTGGCATTGCCAATCCCAACTACTCTAGAGAGCATAATATAGACATAGAAAATTAATTCTTTGTCTTCTAAAATGAATTTCCATCAGTTTTCTCTACACATTCCTACTCCAGATGTGGAGAAGGGCGCTGCAGACAGGTACCCATCGCGCTGCCACTGCTCCCTTCTCTGGCAGGCAGCCTCCTCCACTGCTCCCCAGGGAGCACCCCTGTGCCCTGACTCACTCCTGACGTCTCAAGGGTACAAGAGAAGAAACAAAATTCACTAAAAAAAATCTCTTGATTACAAAATATGTAATTACATTCACAAAAATACTATTCTCCCCAAAACACCACTAAGCAGACCGACACTGTCAGCTGCAGACACAAAAACGGGTTAAACGAGCAACTGTTGCCTGGAGGTTTTGTTTAAGAAGGCAATTTCTGAACTCAGGGTCTGTGTCAGTTTAATACTAAACGCTTGTCAAGCCATGAACCTGCAAAGGCGTAGGCATTTGTATAATCCCCACATGCCAGCAACACACCGGAGGCAGCAGAGCTATTTGGGTATGTAACTGTTTTCAAGAGCAGGCCACCTGTGGTTCAAATTTTTCCGCCTGAGCTGTTAGCGCTTACCTGCACAAAGATGCTCGCTCAGAATCAGGAACTTAATTTATATTTGAAGGATTAAAACCTTACTCTGTTTCTGAACTTGCATTTAAAACCACTTGTCTGCCAGTAATTCTATAAATAAAAATTAAGTCGCCAACAGCACAGGCTAATAGCTAGCTGTGGTTCACGGGGCAGAACAGGCAGCGGTTTGGTTATACCCGTTCAGCCGAGGGAATGGGAGACAGAGACCACAGGGAAAAAAAGAGTTGGTTGAAATGGCTGAAGGACTTGGTTTGCGGAGCCAGAGAGGGCTGCAGGAAATGCGTTCTTCTGAAAGTAGTGAGCCAGCGGCCTCCTAAAACCCAGCTTCTGTCTTCCTAAAAAGCAACCTGGTTTAACACACAGTATCTTGCTAATGTAGGACTGCTGCTTCCACGGTCTCCAGAAAATTAAGAGCTATAGGTGATTTTGATTAAGTTATGTTCTTCGCCCAAAGAAAAAGGAAGTTGCCTGTTCTAATAACCACGGAAAAGCAAAGGAGCTTTTAACTCCAAACTGTCTGACAGCGGAGTATTTTAAAAGCATGTGAATAAAACATCTCTCCACTGCATGGCTGAAAAGACATACTGAACTAGGACAAAAATGAACACGCTCTGATCTGTGTCTGAAAGCTTTCTTTTGGAGAACTGAGGCAGTATTTGGAGTCCTTCCAAACGCCGCACAGCACTGTTAGGCACTTGAGAAGGTCCGAGCACCCACAAGCAGAGGCAGGTGCTCGGTGGCACCGGGTACGTGCTGCAGAGATGCCGGTACCACACTGCGAGCGCCCAAACCCCACTGGGACGCTCCTGCGTGAGGGGAGGGCACCAGCTGCAGAGCTCTGCGGCCACGACCCACCGCCGCCAGGAGCCACCACGGCCAGGAGCCACCACGGCCAGGAGCCCTGCAAGTCAGGAAGCTTCTGGGAGCCCCACGGCCTCCCCACGCACATCTCCTTGTGCAGTAAGGACATAAGAGTAATTACTCCAGGGGTTTTAAAACAGATTCAACTTTGGGTTACCTTCATTTTAATTAGGGTAAGAACATTTTTGTACTCTTGGACTTCGAGCCTCTGGTTGCGTGGCACAGCGCCACCAATATTAAAAACGCAGAGCAAATGTACCTGACCTTCTACAGAATGTTAGTACTTTGGTGAGGCAGATCCCATCCCATACCTTACGGTGCATTTTGTAATAATGAGGTTTGCTTGTCCAGGGCCAAGACGACCCTGACTACATACTACACAGTCACTCCTCCCCAGCTCAGGTCAAGTCAGGGAGAGATCCGTTGCACTGACATTTCTCGCAGCCTGCCTCACCTTAAGGACGAGGTGAACTTGTTTCTCACAACATCAAGGTACGCTTTGAGGCAGGCAGGGATCTTGAATTGCAACAGTGCACAATTAATGACTCATTGTCCTTTTTACAAAAAAGGTAAAAAGTCCTTTTTGTTGTGTGGGGAAAATAAAGCCAAAAAAACACAAAGTCGTATAGGAAATATATCCACCAGGTCTCATTTTTGGATTTTCATTAACAGCTCTACAGAAAAGCTGCAACTGTATTTAGGAGTGAAAGCGAGCTATGACTGAATAGCAAAATCACTATAAAAGCCTTTCATCAAATCCCACATTAATTTTTAGGCATTCAGATCTGATACTGCCCAAGGAACTGACCCAAATCTGCCGTTGAGGTGGCATCATCAACCTATTTGACATTGGCATCAGAGAACCGTGAGACGCTCGGTGAGTGCGTCACCTCACGAAGGGGTTACCCAGAGCCTGAAACGCTGCCTGCATTTCATCAGGTGCAGAGCAAAACGAGCCTCTGGCATCCCAACGACGTTACTCCGCAGCAAGTGGATTTGTTACTTTACAGAGGATGAGAACAGCAAGAAAAAAATTCCTTTTGAGAAAGCTCAGAGAAGACTGAAATTTTGCTTAAGTAAATTGCAGGAAGGGAATGAAGTTTTGCTAAAAACACGCTCCAAACTGCCACTAAAATATCCCTACACTGCTCCATTTGTGCACTTTCACAAATAAATAGCAAGGATGTCATATACAAATACTTGGGTTTATTTTTGAGCATTAACTTCAGATCTCTTTGTGTCAAAACGAGATAATTAGTAGAAATGAAAGACAACTCTAGGGAATTTATGTAATGTCTCAATTTTCATTAAAAGCTTCCAAAAAATAGGCAATTTATTCTAAATGTAGAATATGAATGTCTATTGCTTCTTTACTAGATCTGTCATGTAAATTAAACTGCTCAACAAATCACTGTTCCCACTGAGAAAGGCACAATGTCCCGGTTCAGAGGAGTCTCCCACCGCCTGCTGAGGTTACGCACCCCGAGATGCCTCAGGGTCAGACCACCTTCCCCTTAACGCCTGAGCCGCTGAGAGGGATCCGTTCAGGATCCAAAGCACTCCAGAGGCAAGACAGCCTGTAACCCAGAGGCAATAGTTCGAGCATCTGGAGGGCTACGCTGTAACCCACCACAGGGCAAAGGCAAACCATACTCAAACCACCAGTTTTGCCACTGTGTCACTTGACACAGAGCTTCCACCAGCAGTTGCACCTTCCCCCCTTTCTCTTTGTTTGGCTGGTTTTGAGAATTTGCAAAATACAACTACCCTTGCAAGAACAAATTACTTTGGACACAGAAGGAAGCACAAATCTCATTTAGTTTAAGGCTAGCTTTACTGTTTTGTATTCTAGGTTTGATGCGTACATTTGTCCACAGCAGCGTGGTTATTACCTTATGTCCAAAAGTATATTAAAACACACAGCCAAAAACTTGAGCTTCTACATCACTTGGTTCTCTCGTTCTGCGAGTATCTGATTACTAACTCTCATAAAACTGAAGTGAGAGGGACGCTATCTTTCTGGCATAACTCAACTTCTGTAAAACCTGGGCTGGTTATGAAGTACACCATCTGTCTGTTCTGGGCTATACTATGCTGGCTGTGCCTTCCCAGGTGGAGTGTGCCAAAGCAAAGCCTCTCTTGTTCCCTCCCGTGCCAGCTGAATCCTGCAGGATACAGCTCCGCAATGAACGGGAACCGTTTCACCAAAGCTGTAGGTCTGGTTTACTGAATGTTCTTCTGCACTTACCTGGCCAAACTTTACGACCACTCAACTTAAACCCACCAAATGACTGAAGTTTCCTGAGTGAAGGAATTGATCAAAGGAATAAATGATTTTGCCATGGATACGTACCGTAACTAACGGTAACACCCATTACTGCTAGGGAGAAACGCTCCATTAACACACTCCAGTACTGGTTTCATTATTGACATTCCCATTTCTTCCTCCAATAAAGCACATGTTTTTCCAACTCATGCAAGAAGCCGGAGATGCCAAACCCTTACGCCAGAGCACAGTGTCTCCTGTAGCGCAGAAGACAGTTCTGCCAGTTGGCATCCCCGGACGGAGTTCAGGGAGCACAGAAAAAGAACAGACAGTAACTTGACTGTACCATCACCAAAATACTGCGAGTCACTGTCTGCTGATAAAGACAGTCCACCATCTGCAAGTTTGGAGATGGCAGTCTCCAAAGATAAGGAAAATACAAACTGGGAAGTGTTGGCCTTGCCATTCATCTTTACAAAGTTTCTCAAAAATACTTTTAAACTGGATGTTTTTAACATGTACAGTAGACGAGCTACTACTTACAAAATTAAAGCTAGATGTGATAAATCCAAGCCATATACTCCAGGCATTACATGGACAATTAAAACCTCATCAGAAGATGTTAAATATCCTCCTACAGGAACCACAGAATCATCAAAATCTAAGTCTTCCCTCAATAAAAAAGGCTGCAGTGAAGTTTTATAGAAAATACCAAGGAATTACACAGTTCCCCATGGTAATTGATGACCGTCCTACCATTGTTTTAAAAATACATCCCTCCTTTTCCCGTTCTTCCTGCTGGTGCCGGTGCAGAACAATTCACTCCGTGGCTGTTCCCTCTTGGCCCTCTTGGCCTCTGGGCACCACAAAGTAAAGCACGCCTGTAAGCATCCTCCCAGCAAACTCCGCTCGCCTCGCCCACGTGAGGCCTCTCTCCAAGGAAGGCTTTGCGACTCCTTCCTGGTTTTCCAGGGCTGTACTCTAACATTGACCTCTGCCGCCACTGTAACCGAGGCCTTACCAGTGCTTCCATTAAAGCTCCTTATCATCCATTAGCTTATCTAAACACCCACTTTAAGAGAGTTCCAAATGTTACTCCTGTCATTAATCATGAATTTTAAGAGCTGTCACAATCTATTGACCACATATGTATGTAATGGATAATAGAGCAAATTGTGTCATGAACGCCCTAAAAAGCAGACTACAAGAACTAAAAGCAACACGGCTCTCACCGCACCCCTAAGACCAAGCACCGACGTGGATGTGATACTCGAGAGATCCCAGCTCAGGCCAGTTTCAGCTGCAAGGGGAGAGAGCACGGCTCCTGCAGGCTCCGCCAGTGCAACGCCACCCATGGACACAGCCCACTGATCTAACGCCACGCGACTCCAAATTTCACTGTCACTGCACACCCTCAGCGCCCCCATATATTCCTGTATTTCTGCTCCATCTTCACATATTTCATGGGGTTACTTCAGGAATCCTTGGACGGTTTCTTAGTATGTCTTTGTACAACACCTTGTACAGCCGGGCCCAAATTTTAAATATTATCACTATATAACAGAAGGGAAATTTTGGTTTTAAGAAATAAGATGTTGAGGTTTTTAAAAGAAGACAGTGCTCTTCCCTCTTCAAACTGAAGTAAGTCCAAAAGATGCTGCAATTCCAGCAATGTTCAACTTGACAGATGTACACGAGACTCAAACGTTTAATGTACCTTTAAATACAACAGAAGATCAGATTGTCCTAATTTTCCGTAAAAATCAGTTAGATTAGAACAATGATTTTCAACTAGTCATCAGCAGATCCTTGGAGCATCCAGGTATTACTTTCCAAGGACCCAAAACCCCTGGCCAAATTGTTTCTCCCACAAATGTGGAGATTCACCAAGAAC
Source organism: Pluvianellus socialis (assembly GCA_013400795.1). NCBI lineage: Eukaryota > Metazoa > Chordata > Aves > Charadriiformes > Charadriidae > Pluvianellus > Pluvianellus socialis. Next base: position 2,529 of record VZTS01026910.1, on the reverse strand, counting down.
CCGACTTTTTAGAGCCATCTGCCTCTCCCGCAGAAAACCCATGGGATTCCTCAAAGGGGCAACTACTGACCTCACTCAGTGACAAGGACTTTCCACCCGAATGTTCTACTTACTCGTCAGAGGACGCTGAACATGCCTCAGCCCCTTGCAGGTCTCTCAAAATGTCTGAACTGGAGCTGAAGGGGAAAATAAAACAGACGTAAATTATTTTAGCAGCACCTCCAGCAAAGCAGGGCTCTGCTTCGCAGAGGCAGCAGAATCTGCAGACAAGACAGACCCTCCACACCGCGCTGGCAACAACAAGCAATTTCAACCACCGAGAAATCATTTCAACCAACAGCACGGTCCAGAAAGTTCTGGCTCTGCATCACAGAATTTCAGAGTCATTACTGGCTCTCATTGCCATGACTTAACATACAATTCTCTCTGTCCATGTCTGCTTGTTGGTTCCTACAACACCTTTACATTCCCAGGCACCACACAATTTCTCTGGAGACAATCTGCAAGATACTTCGGTAGGTAAAGTACATTTCAAAGAATAAAGGTGCTTTCAACCTCAAAACTCAAGACTTGGGTGTAAGCTTACATTTTGACAGTAACAAAAAAAAAAAAATCAACATTGAAGAAAAAACCTTGACGTTGAAATCGTTAGTAACAAAACCCCAAACTGACAAGACCGTCGGCACATCCAGATAAAAGGGCAGTGAAACATGCTTTGCCAGCCGCCGCAGGAACTCAGCCCCTGCCTGAGCAGAGGCAGCCCCTTTGAGCTGCTTGAAGCCAGTTCTCCTCGTCAAACCTTGCGGGGAAGAGGCGCAACCGAGAAGAGAGCCGAAAGCACACCCTACCCCGGGTCACCACAGCCTTCAGCTGCCATCTGCCCCTGCAGCAAAATGGTTTGGCTCTCTGTCTGGTCACATATTCTGAAAAGAATACAACTGACCACAGAAAGACATATTTCATAAGCCTACTTTTTCTTAATTAAAATAATTAATTTAAAACTTTAGTGGAAAATAAAGCATCTCAGTGCCTGGGATACTGCAAATTGCGGTGAATGAGGATTAAAGCAAGCTAGATGCATCACAACTTTTTTCTTAACCTGCCTGAAAAGATTATTTAGTTTTTCATCTTCATACATAATTTTCCATTCTAACATTCCCTGTCTATGGCAGGGGGGTTGGAACTCGATGATCTGCAAGGTCCCTTCCAACCTAAACCATTCTATGATTCTATGATTCTAACAGGACAAGGAAAATAAACTATTTATTTTCTAAGTCAGCATTTATATGCTTACAATACAGAACACATCAGGTCAAACTCAGTACCAGTGCTGGAGAGGAGAGGAGCTTCAATGTAAAAGACTGAAGATGGCAACTCAAAATAAACAACGAAGAACAACCCTACATCATGATTTCTGGCAATAAGCGTAACTCTACCCGCCTGGCTAAGCAGGGAACCGAGCAACTCCTGCCAGTGCCCACCAAGGCTTCAAGCTGTCACAGTTACATGAGAGCCCTAAACGCCGTCCCAGACTGCCCTGGTAAGAGCAAGCACATAAATGCACAAAGTCTTTACGGGTTGGTTTGTTTCTTTTAAACACTTAGGGCTACATAACATTTCAGTGTACTTTAAAGCTTTTCCAGTGGTGAAAAAGTACCTAGCACTGACTGGACTAGAGGCCGAGCACCCCTGTGCCAGGCTGCAGAAGGGCTGCCTCACCTCCCACTGCCCCCGCCGTTCCGTAACGGAGCCAGCCCGGCACGGTGCTCGCCAGCCGGGGCCTCGACAACCACGGAGCACGACTGTGTTTGCCACGTTTCTGTGTATTTTACAGCAGTCACAGAGGCTACTCAAACCAGCACATTGTGAAACACAACTATCGCTGTTGCGTCAACACTGGCAGACGCCGTGCGCGTGTAGATACGTGCACAAGTGTATAGAAACACATATTTAATTAACCACAAATACGAGCTGGGTGATGGCTGTCAGACCTCTTCACATGCCCAGAGTTAAAAAACCAAACTACACAGACATCTTCAGCCTATATTTTAAATAAGAAAATTTTGTCAAATTTCAATAAAATCTCATTTAAGAGAACACAATACTCCGGTCAATTATTAATAAATAAATTCCATCATGTGTTCAGGCTCCGTGATATAAACCATTGCAAAGTTCTCACGTGTACACCAAATTGCAGGGTTTGCAGAAACCAACTAACACATTGGAAAATGGTGTTTTCTGGAAACCGTCTTTCCGAAAGACGCCGGGGCAGCTCAAGCAGTCTGTGTTCTTGCAGAAACTGCATTACACAAACAGTTGGGAGATTCCGGTGTAAACCACGGGACAGCAGCTGGGCACCAGTGCTCTTGGATTTACTCCACAGAGGTGGCGGTACCCTCCCCGTCGCCCCGAACAGGAGCCAAGCGGGGCCGTGTCTCCGTGCCCCCCCGGACCTGCCTCTGCCCCAGCCCAGGCTCAGGCAGCCCCTTAAACCGCCGACTGCAGCACAAACCGGGGGAGAGGGGCGCG
>VZTS01026905.1:2483-13890 GCA_013400795.1 Pluvianellus socialis | reverse complement strand
CAAGATCATCGAGTCCAACCATAAACCTATATATATATATATATATATATATTTATATACACACACACACACACAGACATATATATGAGAGAGAGTACATAAAAAATTATATATACACATATGTGTATATACATATAAGTGACTCTGGAGCCGGGGAGCAGCAGGCCGGGCACCCACCACCCTCCCTGTCCCTCCACCGGCAGCTGGGGGTGCCCCACGGCCAGATCCTGCCCAGCCCTCGCTGACCTTCTCTAAAGCCTGGGAAGACAGAGAGACAGACAGACAGACATACAGACCGACAGACAAGCAACTGCTCTTTTCATAGTGCTGAGGTCTGAGACGCTTTTGGGCAAAGCCTTGGAAAGGAGTTAGTTATTTTCCCCCCCCTCCCAGCACTAAAAGGTTGGGAAGACGCCACCAGTAGTCCTCGTGCATCCTGCCTGTGTGCTTTCAACGGCGGTAAGGAAAATTGGGGGAGCATGAAGAGTGAGGGAAAAAAAAAAAGTGGATCTGCAAAATGTGATCTTTTGGCTCTCGGGAATAGCCCTGCACCCCTGGATCGGCCTGAAACTGTGGCATTAACAACTCCCGCCCAAGGCGAAGACGCTACCACTGGAAAAGCAGATTCCCCCTCCATTTTATACAGCGCGTGGGGTTGATTCTGCAGCACAACTTCCTCTGGGCTCACAGAGGTGCTGGGGCCGCTCCTCCCACTCCCAAGCATCCCATTAAAACCAAGCTGCGAGAGCCCTGCACCCCACGGCGTGTCACCGGAGGGAGAAGGGCTGAGCCCCGTCTCCTCCGCCGCGTCCCGCAGGGGCTGAGCAGCTCCCGCTCGCAGCCGGCCACGCCGCGGAAGCGGGCTAGCACAGAACGGGAGGAGAGGCTAGTCGTTTTTTTAAAATACCTTGTTTTTAATCCTTAAAAAATACTAGGACAGTATTTGACGAACTTCATTACACATCCGGCGGACATATGCTTTCTTTTCATCCATAAAATTAATATTAGCATAAATAATTCTGTTATGCAAAAAGAAAGATTTTTGTCAAACAGCACCGATCATCCGGTTTCGTGTGACACCAAGTATGTACAGCTATAATACACGTGCGGACCCTTGCTGGACACAAGCTCTCCAAAACTGCTCAGTTTGTAGACAACGCTTCAAACTGATTTTTGATTTTTTTTTTTTTTTAAATTTGATTTTTTTCTTTTCCTCCTTTGCTGAAACAGGTAAATATTTTTAAAATAAGTATGTACAGCTGGACACTGGAGATTTGCATTAAGGTGCTTTAATTTGCTATCATTTGTATTCAGTGCATTAAGAAGGCAAATTAAAATCTCCACCCAATTTCTCCGGTTAACGAATGCAACGCAGTTTGAGAGCTGGGGCCAGCAAAGCCCGGGGGTTTGCTACAGCTCAGCCACAGGAATGAGCAATCCTCATCTTTTAAGGATATTATTTTTTAAAGATTTTTGCAGCCTCATAGTTTGCGCCAAGTTGCTTCTGCGGCCCCTCTGTCCCCACACCGCTGCCACCTCCTTGCAAACCCAGCTTGAAGCTCCTCTCGCTGTGCCACGGGGGCCACCAGTAGGGGTTGGGGATTTTTTTTGGTGTGTGTAGGGGTAGTTTTTTGGCTTTTGGACCTGTTTAGGTGATTTTGCACAAAGGGGAGGGGGTAGGGATTACTCTCATCTTGATGCAAACCCAAGCTCAGCACCCAAATCCCTGGACATGGAGGTGAACCTCTGCTCCGTAACCGGCCAGGCGCTGGGAGGGGGCGAGGCGGGGGGGACACGGTGGCCTTGGCAGTGTCACTCCAGCCCCTGGGTGCTTTGCTCCCGCTCCGCCGCTCGCCGGCGGTTCCCGCTTTTAAAAAATCCAAGCTGTAGGGATTAAAAAGAAAAAAAAAGAAAATCCCACCGTTACTTCATCTGAATGCCAGGGGGTTTGGAACCCGAATATAAACAATACGGAAGCAGAAGGAGGTCAGAGGAGCTTTTTGCGATGCCCGGTGGTGCCGAGGGGCTCGTGGGGCTGTGGACATGGAGCTGGGGGGGCTGGGGGGTCCCTCCACACCCGGGGGTCTCCACCGAGCCCCGAGCGCGCGCAGGGTAAGGGCTGCTCACCTTCCAGAGCGCGAGGACGAGCAGGGCCAGGAGCAGGAGACCTCCTAGCGTGCTCCCCAGGATGATCCAGATGGGGATCTGCCACTCCTCCGGCTTGGAGATTTCAAACGTTATCTGCAAGGAAAGAGCATCAAAACTCGCTGCTGCCGCTGCCGCTGGGTGCAAAAGGTGGGTGGGCAGGAGCCGGTGGGGGTGCTGAGCACCCTGCCTTTGGGAGGATGCCCACCCCACGCACCAGCAATGTGGCTCAGCTTTTCCCTGCTGAATCCAGGGACCAGAGCTGCCTGGCTCCGGCCACAACTGCACCGAGTTGCTCCGGGCTCTGCAGAGCCGGGTGCCTGGTGCAGGCTGCTCCTTCTGCTGGCCACGGGGCTTTTCCTGCTGGGGTCAGAGCGGCGCTTTGCAGCATCCCCAGAGCTGCTGGGTCCGTGTGTGACCGTCCTGCCTGGGGGCTCACCTGCCGGCTGGGATCCTCCTCGCGGAAGATGAAGGGGCTCCCAAAGTGTCGCTGGAGAGCGGCGGTCGTGGTGAGCTTCAGTGACTTGAACTTCAGCTGTGTAAAGAGATGTTGGACATGAGCAGTGGACACAGGAGAGGACTCGGCAGCCTGGCTGGGTGTCCCCACATGGCTTTGCTATCTTCCCCCCGGTTCCCCACCCCCTGGCTCTGCATCCGTGCTGGGGATGCTGTGTGCTGCATCCGAGCGGGAGGATGATGCAGGTCGAGTAGGGAGTGTGGCTGAACTGCAGCAAAAAGCATCGCTCTAGACTGAATTCCCCACGACGAGATGCTGTGTGGGGTGGTGGATGCACACACCACTAGAATAAGAGAGATTTGAAAAAAAAAAAATCACCCCTGACCTATGCCCAGGCTTCCTGGGAGGGAAGGCAACCACAGGAGAGGAAAAAAACCCCCCAACTCTACATTTTCATGCTGCAAGGGCTCCTTGGGGGTATTTCTCCTCAAAACTCATGCACCTGCTTTAGGAGGACTTACTGCTTTCAGAGACTTCATCCACAGATTGCCACGCAAGTGGAAGTTGATCTCCTCGTTGGGGGCTAATTTCACATTGCAGTCGATGGAAACGACGTCGGAGTTGCTGTGGTTCTGCAAGGGCAGAAGTTTGTGCCGTGGGAGCATCGCTGCCGAGGAGGGGATCCGACCCCCTGGGCTTCTTCCCTGGCATGCACCGAGGGGAGTGGGATCCAAACCCTGGCAGAGGGGCCACGCACCCGTCCTCCCCCGTGGGTGTCCCCATCCCGGGGGCTTTCTCTCCGGTTTGGCGGTGGCCTGGGGTGGCAGCTCTCAGCTCAGCGCCAGGATCAGGCCCAGGAAGGCACGTACCAGGTGGGGGGTGCGGGAGAGGTCCTCCTCGGCAGGCGTCCTCCGGTAGTCGGTGGTGTTGCCCCAGATGTTGCAGGTCGTGTTCTCCTGCAGGAAAAGCTGATTTGCTCCGAGCACGGGGACGGGGACCCCGGTGGCTGCTTCCCTGCAGCCCACCCTGTGCTCAGCACCCATCCTGGGGGAAGCGAGGGGACCCCGGCACCCCCTGGGTTTTGCTGGTGCTGGCGGCTGTGTCTGCCCAACAAAAGCCAGCCTGGCAGAGCGCCCCATCCAGGGTGCCGGCCACGTCCGCTGGGGTGTCACAGGTGACACGGGGACTTTGCCGACGCTGGCAATACAAACCACCCCCACCGAGGCCAATTCTGTCCCTAAACTTGCTGTCTCCTGCACCGGGCTCTTTCCCTCACCGGCACGAGAGGCCGGCATGGCCACAGGGGGCTCGGGATGCCCCGGGGTCTGCTCCCAGCCCTCTCCCCGCTCCGGGGGCACCCGAGCCTGCAGCTCACCCCAGGCTCTGCTCGCGCTTTCGAGACCCTCAAGAATTCGCTGCGTACCGGCAGGAGGTTCAGCTCGGAGAAATATTTAGTCTAAACCCTTTGGCCGCTGCCATTTTCCCTGTTTCCAGCCAAGCGAGCGCAGAAGGGAGAAGCCCGGGCAGGAGCCAAGCCCGGCCGCGCAGGTGTGAGCACGAGGATGGGGGGTCGCAAAGGGATGGGACGACCCGCTGTGGGGTGTCTCCATCCCCACCCCTGGTGCAGAAGGGACCCGCAGCCGCTTCACGGGGATGAAACCCCCTCCTACCTGGTCCACCACAAATTCTGTCAGGAGCAGGAGGCGGTTGCCTGCCCGGGTGGCCACGGGGACGGTGAACTTGATGGTCACCCCCTCCACGGGGAAGAAGCCCAGATTCTGCAGCTGCGAGGGCAGAGGACAGGGATGTGCCTGGGGTGCCGGCATCCCACGGGTGGTCATGGCACATCCCACCTCTGGCACTTTGGAGGTCCCTCAGCCGGTTTAAAACCAGCTCCTTACCTTGAAGGTGCAATGAAAGGGAGGGCCGATGCTGTCGTATCTCTCCAGGGAGCTGTTCGACCTGATTTCATAGTAGTCCAGGCTGGATGCCCTGTCGCGACAGAGGATGACAAGTCACGAGGTGGGCTCAGAGCAACCAGAGCATGGAGCAGCCCAGCGCCCAGCTGCCCCCAGACCCTCTGCGGGCAGATTCCTCAAGGAGAGGATTTGTGGTCTGCCTGGCCCCTTTTTGGACAGAAAATCATTGCCTGGCTCCACCTCGTACAAAAAAGGCAGGGGATTTTCGTGGTATTCCGCTTCTGAAGTATTTTTCCTTTCTTTGTGGAATTTTTCTTGCCTTTTTAATCTAACAGAGACATCCAAGGCCCTGGTGGGCAGTTTGAATGTCACGTATAAATCTCAGGAGGTAAATCACATCTCTGGTTTGCAGCTGGAAAGGAAGGAAAGGAGCCAGGAGCACGTGACGGTGCTTGTGGGAGCCTGGCTGGGAATGCCTGCGACGGGACGCACGCTCGCCAGTGTCATGACATGGGGCACGTGGCCCAAAAACCGCGAAACTCTTTGAAATGATTTCCTTCCCCTCCCCCCGAAGGTACCCAAATTGGAATGTTTTGTGCTGTTACTTTTCCTCCAAGTTTTCCCTTCTCCTGTAAGGGCGATTTTGTTATTTGTAAAACTGAGAATCCCCCCGCTCCCCATAAATTCTAAGTACTAAAGCGGTCTTATTTTCAATGCCGCTTTGGCTCTAGTGTAAAAAAAAATAATATGACCAAAGGTCTCAAAAATCTGCTAAGAATTACAGCAAGCCATGCCAGGGAATGTGCTTCTGGGATCCACATTTTTTTTTTCCTTGGAGTCAGGTTAATAAATTATCACCTGTGCCTTCGCTCCCTGCTCTCCCTGGAGCCAGGGCGCTCTCTGCTTTAGTCACTGTTGGTGCCCAAACCCTTCCACGCATGTCTCTCAGCTGAGCTTCTGGTGAGATGGTTTTTAGTGGGATGGCTCCCAGCCCAGCCACTGGCTTAGCAACACATGCTATGGACATTAGGACTTACAATAAGTACTTTTTCCCTGTGAAAAATTGCCCTCATGCCTATTTAATGACCCTTGTGCCTGTAAACACTATGAAAGCACAGCACCTTGTTGCTTCTTGTTCTGGATTCTTATAAGGACCCACTAAGGGGGGATGTCCCCGATTTTATGGTTCCTTCAGCCCCTTTTCTAAACAATTTCCCCAAATTAAAGCTCAATTTGAACTCAACTCCCACAGGGAAAGGACCAGTTTTCCCAAAGGACACCCTGCAAGCCGTGTCCCCCCCATGAGCTGCATCCCCTTCCGAAACACGCACCTGGTGAAGAGCAGGTCGGCTTCGTACTTCAGGTGAAAATTCAGGTGGGCGAAGTTGTCCTCCCTGGTGCTCTCCTTCTCCTCGCTGTCGCTGAAACAGCAACGGGGCAAGCGGGGATGAGGTGGGAGCCGGTTGCTCTCTGGGGTTTTTTTGGGGGGGATGTTGTAGGAAGCAGGTGGGAAAGGGTCGCACTTTTGCTTTTTGGCCAAAGTGTAAAGAGAAGCAATTTTGTTCTGTAACTTTTATTAGCCCAAGGCCATAAAAGTCGCTCATTTGGAGACAGGTTTCACACCCAGCAGCCTTAAAGCTGTGCAGCAGCCCCGGCAGAGCGAATCCTCAGCTCTGCTAATAATTGAAGAAAATGGAAAAAAAAACCCAAACGACCCTAACGAGTTTTCACTTGGCTGTCAGAAAACTTTACCTGTGCAGACCAAGCCAGGAAGGCCAATTTTGCAAAGCTGCCAGGAGATATTTTTTCTGGGAATATTTGCAGCTGTGAAGCTGGGTAAGAAAACAGCAGTGGCCGGAGCCCCTCTCTGCTCAGCTTCCACATGCGCAGAAAAACGATGGATATAAACGTATGGATAAGTAAAACCAGCCTGGTTTGTGAATACAGGGCTGCACACCCTGTAAGAACCCACGGCAATCAGTTTTCCTTGTGGTTATTCCCCATGTAAAGCCTAGAGCGTCACCTACGGCTACAGAAGAAGGAAACCCAAGGCAAGCAGGCAGCGTCCCGTCGACCTCGCAAACACGCGCAAGGGAGAAAGTGAGCATTAACCTGTTGGCGAACAAGTAGATCTCCATGTTTTGAAGGAAAATCGCCTTGCTGAATTCAAAATCCAGGCGAAAAGCTACCTGCGGAGGTTGGAAACAGATTGGAGAAAACGTGAGTGGAAAAAAACCCCCAAGCCCTGAGCGCCGGCCAGGAGCAGTGCGGGGGCTCTCGGGGGGAGAGCATCCCCCTGCTCCCATCGGGAGACGCCGCCGGGCTTTGGGCAGAGCCTGGGCTTTCCAGGGAGAGAAGAGGCCGCGCCGGGGATTTGCAGGATTTGCTCTCAGCCCTGCATGCTGCATTTTTTTGCTCTGAGGCTGGGGAAGCCAGCAGCCCCCATTTGGAAGAGAAACCCTCTGGGGGACCTGCAGCGAGAGGCCGCTCGCTCCCATCTGCGGCACGGGGTCGGCTGGTGGGGGGAGGCAGCCGGAGGGAGGCCAACAACAATAAAATGTGATAAATGTCACATCTGCAAGAGCTGTGGCAATGACCTCAAACTGTCTGGGACTACACAGCTGAGTATAATATTAAAGCTCCTGCTGCTCTCCGGCCAAATTTCCATTTCCAGCTTGTCTTTGTTTTGGCAGGACCTGGACTACCTGATGCCACGCAGATGCATTCTCAGCCCCCGTAGGTCATGGGGAGTCGGGCTGCTGCGCTCTCGTGTGCGGCCACAGGCATCCAAGAGGGCTTTTTTCGGAGCTTTAAAGCCTAGTGAGGTGCCTGGAGCTCGTCCGTCATTTTCAAGCTTCTGACAAGGAAAGGCTTCGGACGGATGCAGCGGCTGGAAAGATTTTTCTCTCTAGATCCTGCTTGTCTCGTCCCATTTTCCCCTGGGGGCGCAGGACGGGCAGGTGGGATTTCACGAGGTGACTGCAGAGAGTGGCCCTGGCGAGCGAGGTCCTGCTCTGCTCATGGCGTCTCCTCGCTTCTCCTTCCCTACCTTGATGCCACACGTAACATTTGCAAAGGGCTTTAAAACCTGGTTCTTGCTGGAGCTGGGCTCATGCCCGGTGCTGGGAACCACCGTGAGCTGAGGTCTGGAGGATGCCACCAGCCTGAGGGGGCTTGGGCAGGCTCAGAGGAGGGTCCGGATGGACCCTGAGCCTTGGGAGCAAGGAAAATCTCTCAGAAAAGGGTACCTCATCCTGCGAGGAAGGAGGATGGGGAAGCCACCAGGAGTGGTTTGAAGTCAACATTAAATTGCTCCAAAAGGACTGGAGTCAAGTTCTTTGTCGTGGAGGAGCTGTGTTTGATCTGGTGCTGCTGATCTCCTGGCGTCAAGGCAGCACCCTATAACCATCCCCGTTTCCCTAATGTGCCTTTCAGACACCAGCAGTGGACAGAAAAAGGGGAGAAACCAAACGTTTATCTTTAAAAATCCTGTTCAAAGCCACCCAGCTGGAATGGATGACTTCAGCCCCGCGGCCGTGCCAGGGACAGAGGGCTCCTGTCCTGTAGGTGAAGCCTCGCTTGGGCAGGAGGGAATAGCTTTACCTTGGCCTTGGCTCGGAAGAACGGGTAGCTCACGTTGCATACTTTCTTGTTGGGGTGCTTGTCTTCAGTCCCGCAGTCAATGTTGATGTCCGTGTCATCCTAAAATGGGACGCAAAGTGTCCACGACACTGGGCATGAGCCCCGTGACCTGGCTCTCTATGAAAGCAGCAAACACACCCACGGGGCTCAAAGCAGGCTTTAACTTTTGGAAGAAACAACCAACCAACCCAACCAACCAACCAACCCTGCTTGCTGCAGGCTGGGAATCCATGCAGCTAAATTTCTAGGGCCCCTCCTGGAGAGGGGAATTTCTAGCAAGCAACTTCCAGCTTTCTGATTTAAATCCTCTTCAGAAATTCAACTACAGTGGTGAATGAATGAATGAATGAATCTGATCATTCCTGGCACTATAATGGGGAAGAAGAATATTTTTCTGTGTTGAAGAGTCACGGGGAAACATCAAGAGATAACTTGAGCTGTTACGCTGCATGGCCACCAGCTAAGCAGCAATATTTAATTTGCTCGTCTCAACAACCAGGTTCCTGTTGCTTGAACACCTTCCAGCTCACCAGCCAGGCTGGGGAAGCTCCTGCCCGTCGCAAAGCCCAAGCACAGGCTGGGGTGGGATGGGACACCGACCCTGCTCCTCCTGCTCGGCTGCCGAGCTGTAGTAACCCTACAAGAGGTTGTAGCCTGGTTGTATGCAGGTGTCCATCCCCACCACGAGACAATGAGCTCTTCCAGTTTTTGGCCCTGTGTTAGACCCCATGAGGGTCTTGGTTTGAGCTCCAGCCCCCGGACAGGATCTAGCCAGGAGCCGAAACCACCCAGCACCAGCCACAGGGAAAATGCCTTGACAGCCATCAGCAACAGCCTGGAGCTTTCTCCCACTCGGCTGCTGAGATTATGGACTTTGTGGACCCACAGCTACTTTTTATTTGGGTCTCTGTACGGCCTCCGACACAACCATCCATCCCCTCTAGTTAACAATTTCCTTATTTACAAGCAGCAGCAGCCAGGAACCCGTTAGCAGTGTGATGCTTCTCTAACCAGTTACAAATATTTCCTGCAACCGCCACTGCATGGAGCTTTCTCTTACCGAGCATGGTAGGGTTTTTCCCCCTCACTTAATTTGTAGTAATCTCCTGGAAAATTCATTTTTCTTATTTGGTGGGCAACGTGCCCCACAATTTTCCCTTGGCGCGGCTTATAGGAAAACAAAGGCAGGACTTGGGCTCTGCGGGTATGAAGTCACTGGGGGGATGAGCGAGGAGGGCTCAGCAGCATCAGCACATTTCCCAAACCTCGCTGGGAAAAAGGAGGAGTCGCACTGAAACGAGCAAGTGGTGGGGCTGAAATATTGGGGACAGCACCCGCGGCACGGGGACGGGCTCATTCGGGGGACAGCCAGAGAGAAGTGGTGTCGCCCGGCTCGATGCTGAGCTGTGTCCACGTTCCCGTTATCAGCCCATACTTCCAGGAGTTATATCTCAGCTGCAAAAATCCATCCCTGACGGGAACTTGGCCCTGTGCAGCAAGTATTTTTAAACCACTGGAGAAGAAAAATAAAGAGGGAAATAATTTCGTCTGCTTTTGACCTTCTTTCAGGCTCTTAAAATTCAAACGTTTTTGTATTTCCAAAATAAAGAGCTGAAAGGGCTGTAAGTGCTTAGAAACGAAGCCAATAAACATGACTGATTTATGAGGGATGGAGATGTTTTGGGGCTCTGGTTTAGGACACAGCTTTCTCATCCGGCCGGGATTAGAAGCGCCTCCGGAAAGGCCCAGATCTCCCCCGGCAGCCTCACCTTGGGGATTAAGCTGGCGAACTGGAGGTTTCTGGAGAAGGAGATGTTGAGGACCGTGCTGTAGGCATTTTCCCCTCTGTTCTCCAGCGCTGCCTCCACGGCCACCCTCCTCCGGCCGCTCTCGATGATGAAGACGGAGGTGTCGAAGGAAAGGCTGAAGGTGGAGCAGTCCGGCGCTGCCCTCCGTAGAGCCCGCCGGCAGTATTCCCTGCAAGAGGAGGGCGGCAGTGCCGGCAAGCGCTGCCTGCAGCACCCCGCCAGGACCTCGCCCCAGGAATTCTACGTGCACGGTGCATGGGATAGCCCAAGGAAATCCCTGCTCTTCCTCTGTTGTGCTGCTGTGGAAAGAGGAGTCACGAATTCCTCCCGTGGACCATCGTTTTGCTTGTGATTTTTTAGCTAACAGCGCGCCGAGCCATCTCAGACGCAGGTAGGAGCTCTTAATCAGCTGGGATGTAGGGAAAAGCCTGATCCCATACCATTAGCAAAGGGTAAAGCTGGCATTTAGCTTCAATCTGGCTGAGATCCGCCTCCCGCTGAGTTTACTGGCACAAACCCTGCAACGGCAGAGTCTGCTTTTAGACTCGGTGGGTGTTTGGGCATTTATTTTCTTTATGCAAAATAAAAAAGGAACGGAAAAAGTATGACGGTGCCACCTTATGCCTCCAACAGCGGAGCAGCCAGAGTGCCGGTTTGAGGGAATAGCTCTATTCCAACAAGTCACCTCAAAAGAGGGTTTTCTCAGCAGAAATCGCCTCCACAGTGGCTGCTCTCGCGGGGCACGGTCCGGTGCCCACTGATGCCATTGGGAAAGCTCCACAGGCTTCAGGAGGAACCAGACTAGCACCCCGGTAGACCACGGTGTATGCCCATGATTATTCGTAGGCCTCCAGCCACTTAGGACCCATAAATAACCCCCTACCTACAGCTCACTTCAACCTCCCAGTCATGCCCTGGCTTTGCAGCTTTACAGAGCTTTACAATAAATGCTGGATTACGGGATACAAGTAATCCCCAGGTAGCAGCGCTGGCCATGAGCTTGGTCCAGAGCCCGCTGCTGTCGATGGGAGGTGGAGGCTCAGACTCCTGTGCTCCTAGATAACCTTTAAAAGCTCTTTAAGCAATCAGACGTAGCGTATAATTATTTCTGCTGTGTGAGTCAAGCCTGTCATTGCCAAGTGGTAATGCCAGCCTCACGTTCATTCCCCCCTGTTATTTACTGATTTGTCTCCCCGGGGCTCATCACCATGGCATCAAATATTAGTTGTTTTGTGGATTCCCTGAAAAACCACTGATTCCTTCCAGGCAGGGAGCAGGCAGAGGGGCTCAGAGACCCGCTGCAAATGGAGGGGCTGAGGAGCACCTCATGGTGGTGCTGGATGAACCTCGTGGTGGTGCTGGATGAAGGGCCAGCTGTGATGCCAGAACCTAGGGAGCATGGGTTGAGGCTGGGTTTTGGAGGCCCCCCCCCCCCC
>VZTS01026903.1:0-35995 GCA_013400795.1 Pluvianellus socialis | reverse complement strand
CGAAGGGCCACTAAGATGATTAGAGGGATGGAGCACCTGCCCTATGACGATAGGCTGAGGGAGCTGGGGCCGTTCAGCCTGGAGAAGAGAAGGCTCCGGGGAGACCTGATAGCAGCCTTCCAGTATCTGAAGGGAGCCTAGAGGAGAGCTGGAGAGGGACTCTTTGTCAGGAAGTCTAGTGATAGGACAAGGGGTAATGGCTTTAAATTGGAAGAGGGGAGATTTAGATTAGATATTAGGAAGAAGTTCTTTACTGTGAGGGTGGTGAGGCACTGGAACAGGTTGCCCAGGGAAGTTGTGGAGGCCCCATCCCTGGAAGTGTTTAAGGCCAGGCTGGACGGGGCTTTGAGCAACCTGCTCTAGTGAGAGGTGTCCCTGCCCATGGCAGGGGTGTTGGAACTTGGTGATCTTTAATGTCCCTTCCAACTCTAACCATTCTATGATTCTATGACCATCACATCATCATCATGGACTACTGATAATAAGGGATCCTTTTAGAGGTTTATCCTCTTGGAGACTAAATCCTCAGGAGGATCTTGACTTGGAAAAATTCCTTTTCAATATTGAAGATTAAGAAAAGCTACTGAAAAGTGCATGTATACTGGACCAAGAGGAGGCAACGTCTGAGCCTGTTCTTCCCATACTGAAAGAGCAGAGGTCACAAACATCTCTATACCAGACCTCCATTTCTAAGTTACTGAGTTCTTCACAAAGAACTTATTGAGACCTCCGTGTTACCTATCTGCAGACTCTTGCAAATACCTCTTGCAGGAGTCTGCAGGTAGCATTCCTTTTGGCTACTCCAGCTCCTCCTGCCAACAATAGGATGAAGGTCAAGCCAGGCAGGGAAAACTGCAAGATCCAAAGCGACCACAAGTCCATGCAGCCACAGTGTCGGCAGCTCCGTCCGTTCTGGAAGGCATGCACAAACAGGGACCCATGTCTCCCCATATGGAAAAACCCCTGCTCATTCCTCCAGGGGGTGGCCAGGAACCAGCTGTAGGGGAACGTGCCTGAAAAATAGTGGTTAGCTAATTCAGAAGAATAGACACAGAGTTCTGAAAACTGTTTCCAAGAATATTTTTCTCACATGCTGATGAACACTCATTGGTTTTACTTACTGGTTTTCAGGAAGCCAATAAAGTGTTTCAAGTTTTCGAATATAATCAGTTTTGAGCTTGTGAAGGTTTGTGATTTTTTTTTTTTTTTTTTTTTAAAGCTCAGACCATTCTCCAGATAAATGGAGCCATTAGTTGAGCTGGTTGAAGGGAATCTTTAAAACAATCCTGTAAATATGAAACCAGGCATCATATCTATGAGGAGATATGCCCCATTTATTAAGTTTACAAACACAAGGGAAACTCATTTGATACTTGAGCTGGCAGAATTATAATTCCAAAGAGGAGGATGCTTTAGGTAAATGGGGAACAGCCAAGGCCTGGGAGGCAGGTGTGAGTGAGGTTTATATTGAATGGTTATGCTATCTTTTGAATCAAACTCAAGGTACTGCAGGAAGCTCAATATACTTACGTGTTTTTTCCAGTGTACGATGGAAACTCCACCTGTCATTAAAAAAAAAGTCAGACTAAACTGTAGGGAATCCTCCCTGACACAGGTGCATTGGGCTGTGAAATAGACTCCCAAGGGAACAAGTGGGCACCTGGAACATTTAGGCCTCAAATAAATATAGGATAACAATTCTGATAAAGAAAGGGAGACAGGTCATCTATTCCTACAAACGATCAGCTGTAGTGCCACCCTTCATTTATAGGACTCTACTGGCTTGGTCAAGTCAGGTGAGCAGTGTTATACTGAAACTGCTCCAGAGGTGAACCCAGCATGAAAAGAAGCCACACAGACTTCAGGAGCTGGGATCTTCCTTTCCCAGTCAGGATCATTCAGGTTTTGTACAACCCACCCAAGAAGCACCTGGCACTCATCTGACAGCTACGGCTTTTTAATGGCCCCTCTGGCATAAACTGGTGCTCTCAGCAGCTTGAACAAGCTGAACTTATCATTAGCAGAAAATCCAACCCCTACAATGGTACCCTTCGATTAGTCCCAGAGAGAGGGACTGAATTGGCTAAAGACTTAATTAATTAATTAATTAAATACTTAATTGAAAAAAAGACATGAGTTGTTGTGGCATGAGTTACAACATGACAGCCAGATCTTGGTGTACAAGCTTTTTCTACTGCTTCTTTATGTAGAGGTGAATGGGATCAATTGCCCAGTATAGCCAAATTGCTCATGTCTTAAACACTGAAAAGATTCCTTCCAAAGTAACCTCATTTTATTAGCCTAATATTGACACACCTTACCCTTCAGCACCTGCAACAATTGCTCCTAATTTCCCCTTAAAATATAAAGTACTCATTGCACAGCATATTTCAGGGACCCCAAAGCGATGCGTGTTTTTTTAGCACTTCAGCTTCCTCAGGCAGTCACTGCTCATTCTCCCATAGGATAAGTTGGTCTGGGCAGAGGACTTTTTAATCCTGTAGATAAAGGCATAGCAAGATTCTGCTGAAATTTAAAATAAGGAGCCATGTTAAAAAGCAAGGGTGATTACCCACAGAAATTTATACTATTTCACCATCAGCTGAAGCCCAGAGATAAAGATAAAATCTGCCCTTCTAAAGACATTATTTTGCTCTGCTTCAGGTTTTGAGGCTTGGTACAAAACCTAACACCTTCACAAAACAGGTGGTCACCCCAATGAATTGCAATGGCTCCTGGCTTTAAAATCTTGTAACATTTTAATGCCCTGTGATTGTATTGTGAACTTTCCTTTATGTTTTCGGGAGCTATGTTTTGGGTTCTTTGACATTTTCTTACAGCTCGGCAGAGAGATCTTAGACGTGCTCTTCATATGAAATTTAAATGGCTTAGCAGGTGTGAACAAAAGACTGTTAGTAAAAACTCCTGAGCCCAGAGGGTTGTCTGCCAGTGTTTGACTCCAGTGAACAGCCTATTGAAGAGCCAGGATCCCCCAGTGCTTTTAAAAGAACTGAAGCACATGTACACACATTACATTTTGAAAAAAAAAGTAAGTTTTTGGCTGACTATTTTTGTGGACTGAACAATAATAACCTGTGGATATTTCCTACATTTTATTGAGCAATTCTGCACCTACTGGAGTCAGAAAGGTCTTTCCATTGATTTTAATAGGGGTTGGAATTGATTCTTAATAAGGAAGAGTTATGGCTTTCAGTTGGTTGTGGCTTCCCATGGAAACACCTTGCTGATAATGACATTTTAAGTTACAGCCTTGGAAAGAATACTGATATGAGTTTTCCCAAAGTTTCTTCGACAAAGAGTAATTGCTTTACGTACATCAGTAAGCTGGAGGAAATACATCTCCAGAACTCTCTTTCCAGCTGTTGGTGTGATTAGCATTGTAATCTTAATAAATATATTTAAAGTTTTAGCACTGTGCATGAATTGGACATTGAAACCCCTGAAAGGTTCAAGTGCTGCATAGGCAGGCAGCTCTGTTAATGCTTTGTTCAACCATACAGAGAAGGACGTGATCTGAGATTTCTAAGCTCTGCACCAGTATGTATTCAAAATTGCAAGCTAAAAATTCCCCTGTCTGTTGACAGGTATTAATTAATGCCACCTGTCTTTATAAATATATTGCGATGATTGATTTTTAAATGTTTATAAAGCATTTTGAAGATAAAGTAGTATGCAAATGTTCAATATAGCAGGGGGTTTGGGCCTTTTCAAAGAAAGAGGAATCTGTCAAAATAGTTGTTTACACAAAATGGGCCATACAGGTGACCCCGACTAGTGTTACTACTTCTTATTTAACAGCGTGTGAACCAGTATTCCCATGGGAATATTAATATCTCTGTACATGGTGTGACATCCTAACATCTATGCAGGCACTTGACTGATCCTCAGCGTTCCAATAGCTGGGCAAATATTAAGTATTTTTTTCCTCTATCTTCAATACTTAGCTTGAGGCATGATTACGCAGGAGTAGACCCAAAGCAGAGAAATTACCACTTATTCAAGGCTACATGGAAAATCTATGGCAGAGCCATAGATCGTGTCCAGATCTCCAAAGCCTGACCTGAGCACTGTCACCACAGAACTAGTTTTCTACTCTCTCTCTCAAAAAAAAAAAAAAAAAAAAAAAAGGAAAGAAAAATGAAAAAATTCAAACCCAGCCACCTCTGCAGATTTTGTTAAATATCTGGTTTCTGTGGGTGGTTGCTTTTTGGGAGGAAAGAGAAAGGAAGGGAGGGACATCCCACAGTTTTAGGGAGACATACAGGTCCATTAGGAGGAAAAATTACTTGCGATATCTTCAAATTACAAAAAGCATTTTGAAATATGTTTGGCATATCTTCAATGCATTTTTGACAGCTGGAGACATGTTGGAGAAATTTTTTGAATTAATTTTAAATATCACTCTCTCCCTTTGTGATTTCTTGAGTGGGCTGTGCTGTAATTTATTTTTAAAGAGGCAATGTAGGTTTCTAGATGCTGTTAAAGGAATCCAAAATAATTTTTTTGCACCCTGCCACTGTTCAAAGAAAAGGACACTGAATTCATTTAAATATATTTGTGAAAGATTGATTCCCCCAATGGAATTTATACATCTACTTTCACTAATTATTCCTGAAGTTTCACCTATCAACTGACAATTTTCTATAGAAGGGAAGCAAAACAGTTTGACTTTCCCTGACAGCAAAGAGCTTCAACAGAACTGGAATGAAAACTGGCATCTTGCACTCCTTACCTCTCTAATGTCTACATTACCAGAAGAAAGAGCTCTAATAACCCCTTTTTATGTGAATGTTAGAACTCAGATTTTAGTCTAAGCAGCCGGGAGAAGAAATCAACAAGACATTTATTTTAATAATGGTTACCTTGAATTTTTTGTCATCTGTAATATTTATCTTAAATGACAGACTTGTTGTCTGACTTTCAAATTAATGATGAAGTGGTGGCAATGAGTATTTTTGCCCATTTTTATTGGAACCAAAATATCAGCTGTCATTTTAAAATGGATACAAAACCAAGCATTTCTCTCTTTTTTTTTTTTTTTCAACCATTAATAGGAACATTTCTAAACAAGGTACACATAAAGATGCAGTCTGTCAAGCACACAATATTATTGGCCTGATTTTGGAAACAGCTTCAGAAAGTTGCAGAACAAACTTGCCATTACTTCCACTCTGTGTATGAAGTTGAGTCTAAAAGCAAATTGTTTCTGCAGCAAAATTGGGTGTTCATCACAGAACAAAGGCTCCATATAAAATGCAGTTAACACTTGCCAGCATATCAGTTAAATTGGTTCTAATTTCCTGCCTTTTTCAAGGCATTGATATTACCCTGCTGCAGGGCATTTTGGTTATCATTATTATTTTACCATATGAAATCCTAGATGCATTTGCTGCTTAAGTGATTTGCATCTATGGCCTTGTTCCAGGTGTTTCTTGCTCTTTCTTAAGGAAAAGCTGGATAAAGATTCCAGTAATTGGTGGACTTCTTTCTTGGGGTGTGTTTTTGGAAATACACAGGAGAATTGAACATAGATGAAGGGATTTGAAAAAGCCTAAGCAAGCTGTGGGAAAACTAAGATCTGAAATAAAGAAAGGCTAAAGGGTCATTTTATTGGAAAAGGCAGCCAGACTTTCAGGCTGGCACCTGCCAAAGTTTCAGTGTGAGGGAAAAGACGGCACCAAAGGAGGTCTCAGTCTGCCCTCACAACTCCTCATCCCTAGGGACGGTGGGGTTGGAGGCCAGGCCTTGTCTACATTTTGTCACAGGCACAGATACAACTGGTGCCCTATTCTGTTGTTTGTGTCATATGTTTTTTTTTTTGTTACTTATCAGCCATAAAGTTATTTGGTTTCAGAAGAAGCTCCCAGTGCATTTAAATAGAGATTGGATTTTAAATTAATGCAGAATCTGGTACATTTGTCCATAAAAAAATCTGGGAGCATTGTAAGCAATGTACATTTGCTTCATATCAAGCAAAGATAAGCACTCCCTTCTTTTTCAATCCTATTTCTCCCTTCCCGAGAGCAGAGTTGTTGCCTTTCTGCTGTGGCTGGTACCATTGATGTAAATAGGCTGGTCACCAAAACCACTTTGTCGTCCTCAGTGGTGTCACATGTCCTGTCCTATACTTCACACAAGAGAGAAATGTAGTACTTCCAATAGCTGCTGGCCAACATCTTTTTCAAGTCCTACACCGTGGTCTTCACCATCTTCGTGGCAGACTACAGCAAACAGGGAGATCACCAGCAGTGTGCAGCTTAGCTTCCCACTGTGAGAAGCTAAGCCTTTAGAGACTCATTTGGGATAAGTGCTGGAAAACAAATGTATTTCCTTATGAAATTGGTCCATAAGCCTGTCTTCCCAGCTGTGGAGGAGGAAAGAGCACAGGGGCTCTTCTCCAGAACAGCCTACAAAGAGACTGCAAAGCCCCATTTTTTTTCTTGAGGAATCCATTTATTCTAACTTTTCCAGTGTGTGTTTTAGCCCTTGCCTATTAAAATACTCAATCCAGAAGCTTCACCATGTGTTTTCTTATCTATTGTGTCTGTTTTTCCAAAGCTAAATAAATCTCCTTGCTTCTCATGCAGAGTGGTAACTTATTAAGCAGCATACACTGCATCCATTTGTTCTTGTAGGCAGCCTTGCAATATGGAACATATGTTAGGATCCAGTCAAGGCCCTTTCACCTTGTCTTTCTCCACAAACTTCATTTAAATTATCTAAGATTTCCAACAGTCTGCAAGGAAACATCCTGGGGCTCTCACTTCAGAGTTTAAGTCTTTCTGCCAGCCTTTCATCTGGTTTTCAGTTTGTTGCATCTACATTAATTTGACATCCAAGAGCATTTGTGACCCTTGGGCATCTCCTTCAATGTGTTCCAAGCACATGTTCTCCTGGGCAAAGCACAGAGCATGGCAGTTGGACCCTTCTCCTTCCTTCTCCTCACCATACTGCTAGACTCCAAGCCAGGGGGTGCTGAGAGCCTGTGGGGCAACTACAGCATCCTGGACCTTCTGGTGCTGAGCACATTGTGATCTAACAAACAGTTGGCATGAATAGATAGGTACATTTTGAAAAATTAAATTCTACAGCTCCCTTCACATCTCTCTCAGGAATGTATTTATAAGTGTTCTTGTGGAATTATTTCAACAAGTTAATTCAAACAGAATTGCCAGAGCTAGATAATGAAATATGAAATCTGCAAAAGCCATCACCTACACCATAGTTCATTTCACAAACAACATATTTTGTTCATTTCTTTTTCTGCATTCTGCTCTCTGCTTACCTACAAAACCACCAATACAGTATGGCTGAAAACAAGCTTGCCAAAGAAGATTTAATACATTGTATAAGAGAAGGTACTTAAAAAAGGGGGGGAAAAGCATAAAACCCAAACACTCAAACTCTTCATACAAGACAGAATAAAATAAAATCAAAAGCAAGCAGAGTTACAGCAAAAAACAGCTCAAAGGTTGAACAAAAATGCTGAAGAAAATTTGCCAAAACTAGCAGATAGACAGAGCCCCTTGTTTATCCAAGCCTGCCCTATGATAGGCGCTCGTCACTATGCTGCTCCCTGGGATTGTCTTCTTCCCTTGCATGGACAGTAGTGAAAAGAGCAATTAACTCAAGAGATGCTTGTAGCACGGGGTGCCTCACGTCATTTTGGGGAGTTATGGTCTTCACAGAACACTGTCTTTCTGAATTCTGTCCCTAGGCCCAGCACCATGGCAGAGACAAGAACATGCCTCACCGCTCCCACGTGGACACCAGCTACCATAATGTTATTGTAAGCTGGGTGTAGGAAAATTGGGTTTTGCCACACTTCCTTTACTAGTTAATATTTAAGTGCATATAATATTTAACTGCAGCATGTTCCAGGAACTGCCACAACAGAAAGTCAGTTACACCACACACAAAATAGTACATATGCCCAGATACTCCTATTTCCCTTCCCTTAACACTTCAGGATCTTCTATTGAGTTAACCAACCCCTCCCAGACATTGTTGGATTAATATTTTTCTTTAAATCAAACACACCTAAACACATCACTAACCAAACCTCTTCCTGCACTGTTTCAAGTTGCTTTTAAAGACCACAGACCTTTAAAGAATTTGAAAGAAGAAACCATTAAAGAACTGGAAAGGAGTGGGCTTTTTCACCTCCTCCCCACCCCAGAGAAGCAATGGAAAGAAAAAAAGAGCAGTCGCAGTTGTTTCACTTTGTAATTAAGGCATTGTCATCCCTTAACATACTCAGCAGCCTTTCAATGACAAACAGCAAGAAGCTTGCTTTCAGAGATGCTAGCTGATCCTGGATCAGGTGAGATAGGAAGGTGGGATGTGCTTGTCCAGTCGTTTCACGTAAATTTGAAACTACTCCTTAAAATTTTTTCTGCTGAGAAGTTGAAAAGCGTTACGGAGGTAATACCATGTCCCACCCCTGCCTGCTTATCTTCAGCCTGTGTGGAGATATAGAAGAAAAACGAGTAGAGGAGGAAAAAACCCCAAAAACAGTGAAAACAAGAATGAAACAACCAAACAAACAAACCAAAACAACAAAATCAAGCAACCCTAATCAGAAAGGGCAGTATACAATGTCTGTTTGTTGGATCCCAGTCATGTAGAAAGACCAATGGAAGAAGAGGAAATACAATCAGGTGAGAGTACAGAGTCTAGTCTGAAAAACACAGTCTTGAAAAGAGGTATCTGTCCTCCTTAAATTTCATGTGGCCTGTGATAAGTCCAGAATAAACACCTCACCAACAAACTCAAGGTAATGAGCAAGACCATGGCATTGTGATACTGTGATGAGTCTTCGCACGACCAAATAGGTGTGTTACTTGAAAGTTTAAAAATGAAGATGTGGAAAATTCAGACTTCTGTGTTTATATAATCAAAGTAATTGTCATGTGTTTTTCTTTCCTTTTCCCAGGGCTGGCTGCTAATTCCATTTTTATTTTGGCATGCTGGACTGCAAACACAGACAACAACTTGCAGGGCATGTGCCCCTTCCCACCCAATTTTTGCCCAAACACTAAATGGGGTAGGACTCTGAAGCTGTTTCATTTATCAAGTTGGCTTATGCTTTCAAGACACTCAGAATTCTTCTCAGTCTTCAAAATCTTCCTTTACAGTGGCTTCCCCTGAGGCCGTATTGAAGCAGCTGCCTCTCAAAGTGCTCTCGCAATATGCTCCTCCTCTCACCCCCCAGTCTCTAATGTTGCTTTTCTCAGAATAAATTTTCTTCTTCTAAGAAAGGAAAAATAAGTTCAAACCATAATTATGTTCAAAACCAAGTATCAGAAACAAGCCTGCAAAGTAGCATTTGGATCTTGATTAATGGTGGAGTAGGGACTAAGATCATGCCTGTGAAATCATGCCTGAGCTATAACTTACTGTCACATTTACTTTACTTCTTCTCATTTGTGCTTGTCCTCAAAACTAAGATGAAGACTATCTGAACAATCACGTTTGGCCTCACACCAGTGTTTTTCTCCTCCTTTTCTTGATCAGCAGTAACAAATATGTTATCACAAAAATTGCACCTTGTGGGTGCAGCTAACTGCCAGAAGTCCAACAGTCAAGTGGACATCACGGGTCATAAAAGTCTCTTGCCTGTGCTGAGCCTGGTTTTGGGGGATGTTTTTTTAAAATCTTTCATGATACCTACTCAGATCTCTCCTTTATTAAAGGAGCTGCTAACTTAAACTGCCCATTTCTTTCTGTGACACTGTCCCTTGCTCAGCATCTTTCATCCTCAGCAGCCAAAGACATCTGTTCAACCTTGCTTGACTGCAAGCACAACATACACTCAGTATTTGAAACTTTTTCACTGATCGGGGCATTCAGGATTTTTATTTCCTTCTATATATTTCATACCTGCATGCTTTTTGGGAAGTTCCCGTCTTGTCTAGATTTTTTATTCTCTCCATCTTGCCTATTCTTCCATTGAAAGCCAGTGCTCTCTATGTTGTCACCCATATAACCAGCAAAAAATTTTCCTGAGGTCATGGTGGTCCCAGTCAGTTAGTTCTTTCTCATACACAAAGTTTATAAATCCCCCAGTGCAAAACCAAAAGGCCTATTCCCTGGGACTCTGCCCATCGCACTTCACCCTTGAATGCACTATAGCATCCCTTTTACCTGTACCTGCTAACTTTAACCCACATACCAACAGTTTACTTGGATTTAGAGACAGAGACTGCCGCAGGCTGTGACTCTGATTACTTAAAGGACTATCATCTTAGAAAGGGTCTGCATTAAGCTAGGCTATTATTTGAAGTAAACAAGTGCCTGAAAGGAAGGCACGCTGAAGTAGAAACAAAACCTGCACTTCTTCCCTGTTTTTTAAAGAAATTTTTAAAAGCCTTTGCCACAGACAAAACCACAGAGCTATTTTCTCACAGCTGTAATTACAGTTCACTGTCACACTAGCTGAACCAGCTCATCTCGCTGGAGGAAAAATATTAGAAGAACCTATACTATGCCTAGTGGTTTTATGTTCCATTTCTAGCCTCATCCCTGAAGTTGTCTGACCTACGAGAACTACTCCTTAAACACTGCTGTATTTCTTAATGCAAGGTAAGCTGGAAACCTTGATCTTTTCAGAAGATAAAACTAAGAAGCAACCTATTTGTACAGGTTGAACTGCATCAACTGAAGCTTCAATGATAGGATTTTGTGCAGGAGAAAAGGTTGCGGGAGTGCCACAGCGTCCCAAGTCTATGATTTCCACCTGACTAAGGATAAATGCGTGCACCCCTTGAGCAGGCAGTTTCAAGCATTTTCAGTAAATAGAGGCAATTTTGTGTTGCTAATCTGTATTATCAGCAAGCTTCATAACAACTGCATCCTGAAACTGGGGAAAAAGGCTACAGCACCAGGTTCTGTGCTGAAGATAGTTTGGACTGTGAAGCCAGACGGGCTATTTATTGTGTCCGCCCATGGATACAGCAAGTGGATCAGAAAGACTAATAAAACATGAGTAGCAAGACTGAATGTCCTTGACCACAAATGATCTCGGATTTCATCTGCTGGGACTTAAGTCCACATGCAAAATTCGTAGCAAAACAAATGCCTTTCAAAACTCTTCTGAAAGTTATCATAGTTTGGCTTTATGGCCACTACAAAAAACAACTTACTCTGGTTACCGCGACAGAAAAACTCTAAAAATACTACTATCTCTGGTTTCACATTTGCTATCAATCAACTGCAAAAAGACAGTAACTTTCTTCAAAATTTCAGGACTCTGTAAAATACTGTGCTGTTTTCTACAAAAGATTAGATACACAAAAGAAAGACAAAAGTTTTCCACTGTGAAATGGAAAAAGCTCACACTGGTTTGCACCTGGCAGGAAAATACACACACATTATCACAATCTGGAGGTACTGTGTTTTGCCAGATGCCACTTTGTGCTCATTACCAAAAAGCTCCAGGGTATTCCAAGGCTTGCAGAAAGATCATGTTTTGGGTCCATGTCCAGAAGAAGGGTTTTTGTTGCTGATTATTTAACATAGTCTTCATTTTTTCTGCTTACTTAGTGAGGACATGAAAAATCTCTGAACATAGGGGGATTTCAAATTTATCTTGGTATAATTTGTGAAGTCAGGAATATTTTCTGATCCAGATGAAAGCTAGAAGGGTTACAAAAGACTATTGAAATCAAGCTTTTGTATCTCAACAAGGTACAAAAACATCTGTTCTTTGTTGGCCAAGACATAGTTAATAAACATTATTATTAGGTAAGCATCCTATTGTGCCTGTCATCATACATGTCAATCTCTGCATAAATTAGAAGTCTAAACCCAACAGCAGGGAAAGAACTAATTTCTGAGAAGCGTGGGCCAAAATAACGTTTATGCCTGTCAACCACCAACACCATCTCACGTCATTCTTTTACTCAACCTTAAAGAAAAAGCATCCAGCAAGCTTAAAATGATTTAGAAACATTTCTCTTGTATTGTCAGCATCTCAAATTTTGTTCAAAAAGAGCCTCTAGTTAAAAAAATAACAAAAACGAGGTTTTACTGCATAGAGTTGAAGAGAAATTTAGAGGGCTAAACCTCTGCATATTCTGACAGTCTCATCCTCGATATACACAATCTGTTACTGGCATTTTATTATTCCTCAGAAGTTAAAGACATAAGTGAATATTCACAGATAACCTTGACTCTCCTGGATCTGGAGAGGTTACAAGACTCTTGACTGTTTAACAAAGGAAGAGCACTAGCAATAAACCACCACAAAGGTTCTTTTGAGAGATTAGGATCACTTAACTCAATTCAGACCGCTATGTGACACGGGAAAGTACAGCAGAAAATGAGCTACTTTTCAGTACAGAGCAGGGCACTATAAAAGCAGCTTTTACATTTATTTAAAGATCTCAGGGTTTCTTCTGACACAGCAGCAGAATGAAGCTTAAAAAGGCCTTTTGTACAGTCATTTGTCAGTCCAGGTGTCCTGGCCACGCAATGATTCTGCAGCATTTTTTCTCAGGCTGCCCCTTCCTTGTCCTTTAACATTTCAATTTACATTGGAGGTTCAGTGACATAGCACTTGCCTACCATTGCTTCCCCAGTTTGCTTTTTTAGACCTTCGATTTTGGAAATTGTTAACCCCTTTGAAACAGCACACTCCTGCAGTAGCATTTGCTTTCATGTTTCTCTAAAGAATACTGTGTTTCTTAATACAGGACCTTGGGCAAGGCAAGGATGTACCATAAACTAGATAACTCTATTATCTGAGCGACATGCTGAATGAAATCCCAGCAACAACTTGCATGTACTGAGGATACTAAGCTTCGAGCTTATGCCTGTGACCATTTTCCATGAAGGCAAAGCGTATTTCAAAGCTGTTGTTTCTTTTGATGGCAGCATTTTACACAGGAAGCAGGAAATGTAAATTCTAGGATCTCATGAACTAGCTGAGGTCTGATCTCTCAGGACCCAGATAAAAGTTCAAAACCTGGGTCTCCACACCAGCTGGACCCAAGTCACTATGAACAGGGAAGGCAAAAAAAAAAAAAAAAAAAAAAAAAAAAAAAAGAGAGAAGGCTCTCTCCATACAGGGTGCTGAGGTTTAGTAACTCTTGTTTCAGCAAACTTCATTGCTTTAGACACTTCCAAGGATTTAAAGTGCTTGAGACCTGATATGGTCCTTCAGTGCTAGATCCTAAGATCTGGTTATTTAGGGATGTCATGGCTTTGAAGAAGCCACATAAATTTGTTGTTGTTTAGACAATTATTCTATCACCCGATGACAACCTGTTCCCCCCGCCAATCCTGTTGGCCAGCTTGCCCTGGTCCCTCTCCTCCTCATCCCTGAACCTGGCGAGCTCAAAAACACAGAGACCTTGAAACCTGCATACCAGAGCTGACTATAAAGTAAGTATTTTCACCAATTCAGACACTAGAATCTTATAAAAATGCAGTTTTCCTTAGCAAATCTAATCCTGTGTCGCTCAAACCAGGACAAGGGAAAATTCAGATAGCTTGAACACATCGCTAAATTACCTCTTTCATTACTGTTCTATAAAAAATGAACCAAAGCCATCAAGGTGACACTCAGAACTCCTTCCACTAGCAACTATGGAGATTAGGACACTGGAGTCATTACGTCTCAGTTTTAGAACAAAGAATACCTTCTCACACACACCGATCATGTTTTTGGCAACTTGTGCACTCCATTGGTTCCTGTCATTCTGTGACATTAGATCAGTTTCAACTTCATTCAGTTCAGATCTGAATTATCTCACACTCCTTCACGGAGGAAGTCTTTTGTGCCTTTTCTTTGTACTCTGACTTGATGTCCATTTGCTCTCTCCGTATTTACTGCTTGTGATGGTCCTGCCTTTATTTCACACCGCTGAGGAAAGCAGAGCCCATGTACCTTGCAGGCTGTAGCCACTTGACCGAGCCTGTGCAAATATTGCAGCAAGGGCAGTAGCCAGCAGAAAGATTTTGGGAAGGAGTCTTGAAACCTATGGATTTCTCCAGGGCAGGAGCTGCCGACACACACTGGTGCTGGTGGCTTTTCACTACCTCAGGCAATAAAATATTTCGCTTTTCAAGTGCCCAAGGTCAGGAATATTTCTCTCCCTCCACTGCACCCTCTCTTAATAAGCAATTCCTGTTCTCCATTTGGGGCAGGTTTTCATAGTCCCCCAATTCTCTTTCTTTTCTGTCTTGCACGGGTGTAAGAAAAGGATACAGGAGCAGCACGTATCCAGGGGAACAGAGCTGCCACAGTGAAAGTAAACTGTCTCTTCATGATTTTATACTAAAATGCCAAGTCTAGTATCATCTTTTGCCTAGGAGAAGCCCATGATATACCATTACCAGAGAATGACATTTCTGAGCTGCTTCTCACACGCCATATTCCCTCTGCATCCTCTTCCCTGGCCTTGCAAGGAAGAACTTCCCACAAGGTTTTTAATCACGAGCTATTGCAAAAGCTCATTAGGTGACCAGTCAGCTACAGTTACAGAAATTATGTGACACCCAAGGTACTTGAACAACACAGGCAGAGTTCCCATTTGGAGAATAACCAAATAGACAAAGAACTTACCACGGGTTATGAAGTACTGATGGTGATGGACCCCACTGTCCCCAACACGTGGCCTCACCCTGAAAATAACTATTCATTCATCCGAATGATCATGCCACATCTTTGATCAGGAAAGAAAAAAACAAACATAAAAATCATTCTGGTCAATATGGAATTTCACTTTTGCATTCCACAGCCCTAAGAACTACCCAACTCATCTGTCAAATAATTCATCTAGACTTCTAGACTAATCTTCTCAATCCCTGTTATTGACAACAGAGGAAGGTCCTTCCAGAGTCCAATTCGTTTAGCCCCAGAGGCATGTCTAATGTGCAGGATGCATCAGCCTGCGGAGATGGTACAGTGGTGGCACAAAATGTAGTAACCAGACAGCTAGCTTTAGATGATACATCCAGTTTATAATCTCCTCCCCGATGTGGCAAAAGAAAAAAAAGGGCAATTTTGAGTATTAAGAACCCAGATCCAGTGAACATTTTCAAACCTGATTTGTTTACCTTGCCATTCATAGGTAGGAACTAACATTGGGTGACAAAAGAAAAAAGATTTTTGTTTTAGATCTGGAAGAGGTGGACCTGTATACAGTACAGATGGAGGCACTGAAAAAAAAAATCTGAGAAGCAGAATTTCTCTAAACATTTCTCTGCCATTTATACTGTTGGATGGGTAATTCCATACGTAAAGAAACTTAAGACGTACAGATGACATGGAGTTTTCTCAAATACTCCCTGAAAGCCTGAGGTGAAAAATAATATAATTTCCTTTTGAGACTTAACTTACCAAAATATATCTGTCTTCTGGACAAGAATGACTCCTTAACAAGGACAGTAAGTGATATGGTATCAAAATAGGAAATAATATAAAATAATCTTTAAATAAAAGTTTAATTCACTCTTACTTTACAGAATATTTATAAGCACCTTATCATTTTACTGTCAGTTCTAAAAAAGACCAACAAGAGACTGGAAAGATTTTAGCTGGTAAAATATAGAAAACCTTGTGAACAAATGGATACAAGCTAAGCGAAAGCACAGTAATATTTTGTACACCACAACTATAATCAGAATCTGGCATTGGTTTATTCAAATTTTGCTTTCTTGGAAGCAAAGCTTACATGTTCGTAAACATCAAATAAACATTGCTTAATTTTACAATTTGCTAAACAAATACTTTTTTACCCTGAAGGGCATATGCAGAGCCATCTATTTGTCTGGCAGTTCTCCTATTGACCTGTGCTTCAATATTTTTCAAACAATTGGTTCCCTTACAATTTTAATGGTGCTGAAAAATGTCTTCCAATATTGTGCAAATCATAGGCAAGGCCATTTTGATGTGCGCCCTTCCTTACATAGTTTTTTTGATCAGTACTTAACTAATGCAACTGTGAAAAACTATACATTTTCAGGAAAATGTTTTGATTTTGGTCCTGTAGTTAAAGACCTTCTATAACCGAGTTGTTTACATGGATTTGAATCACAAGCATGTACACAACAAAACCACAATACCAATGTTTCTTGGTCTATGCTTAAAAAGTATGTCTTCTACTTAGACTAAAACATACAAAAAATAAACTACAAAAATTGTTTACACTTGATTTCAGCAAAAAAAGCTTTCTTCAAGAAAAATGATTCTTCTTTTTTCAGCCATCAAAAAAGGAATGCAAGTAAACAATAAATACATGTGCTTTCTCCATATAGACATATTTACACTTGAGTCTTTGGCTTATGTTTAAGTTTCTTTATAAAGATCTTTATGTGATCCAGCCATCATTGCACATTAAAACAAAATAAGCCAGTTTTTTTAGTATATATAATATATATATGCAACACTTGAAACGTATAAAGAGTGAACCTTACTATCAATCTGCACTGTTATTGTACTTTAACAATGTATCAAAAGAAAAAAAAGAAAAATTAATACCATATAGGAAATATTGATACATGCAACAGATGGTCGCTCTACTGTAATTGAGAGACGGCTGCATATACAAACACTGAAAAGTCCTAATTGGCGCAAATCTCTTCTGACTCTTGTTTTCATTAAATAGTATTTATGTGGCACTAAATGTTGATACTGTATACAAGCATAGAAACAGATTGAGTTCTTTTATTAAGATACACAACTTCATAAGAAAAATACTTTGCATTTAAAATTTAAAATCCCTCCCACCCCCCTCTTCCCCTAAAATCTTTCTTCACAGGATCAAGAACTGTTGTCAAAACAGCTTATTGAGATTCATGTATTTGGTGAACTTCGTCACATCCATTCCGACTAAGAGGATTCCAAGTACTCCAGCGCAACATCGTAGCAGAAGCGATATTGCTCCTTGAAGGGGAAAGAGGAAAAAAAAAAGAGAAGTTAAATTAAGATTTGAAAGTATTAGCAGCAGTATCTACAAACAAGAATAGTCTTTTCTAACCACTACGCAATTTTAACTTCAAGCCTGACATGCTGGGTTTTCTTTTGGTTTTGGTTCCCCCTGCCATGCCCTACGACACAAGTATATTAGCAGCTCTGATTTAAAAACTCACCCCAATCAAAGAACTAGAAAAAAAACCCGACCATGAAACGCAATGATTTGCTGCTCTGAGTTTTTCAGCTTCTGACCTGGTTTATCAAACATGAGAAATTCTCCTATCAGTCAGAGCATTCTTGCAGTGAAAGCACCTCGACTCTTGATATACCATTTATATTTACGTGAGCTGATACTGAGCTGTTAAGCAGTGTCTGCTGCTTGGACAGCAAGGGAATGGCTAGGGAACAGTAAGCTCTGACACAAAGCTGCTCTGGGCCCACAGCCCGTGTATACAGTCGTGTCGATGTAACATCCAAGAGATCAGATGCACATTTAAAAGGGAAGTTAAAGCTCAAAATTCCATTACGGTTAGTATTTTTCCTTAACAAGGCTGCTCTTCAGAGCCGATACTGGGGAAACAGGAGGAGGAAGGAGAGAGGAGAGGGCAAGAAGAGAAGAAAAACCAAGGAAAATAATTCAATATCTATTGTCCTTACGACCTAACAAAATGAATGTGCTTTTGTGATTTATTTTTGTTTGCAAAGGAAGCCAGTGCGATCCATTAGCAGGAAGTGGTGGGGATATCTTAAAGGCTTTATTGCACTGCTCCTTTCTGTTATCTGATCGTGTTGCTGAATGTAGGGCACATGACAGTGTTACATATTGGTTTTCCTGGTTTGTTTTCTAACTAACGACTCAACAGCTGCCGCTGTTCAAGAGTTCTGAATAAAAACCCACGCAACAGAAACACGTAACTATGTAAATTCAGTAACTGCAGATTAAAGCTACAATGGAATTCAGGACTATATTGAAACGAAATAGAAGTTTACAGACCATTTATCAGAAACACACACGATCTACCCTGGCCTGCCTTTACAGTGACACAACTAATTTTCCATGTGATCTGACCTGTTTTCTTCATAGCAGTGAACTGAAATCCAGGCAGCAATTCAATATGTTGTGTCTCAAGATGTCTATGGCACAGCAGATTGCAAAGTATTTGTGACAAACCCAGCAGTACCTAGCCCAATGTCACTGTTGCTACAGGATGCTCTACCTGTTAACATTTTAACCATCTTCTTAATTCATGTGGTGGCAAGGGATGGAAGTGATGCACAGTAATTAAGCAAATCATGTCACAGAAGCTACTTGATACCAAGCAAACAGTGACACCTGGAAACAAGGGCAATATGGGAAGAGGCAGCTACAGCCATTTTGCTCAATATGCAAGTTCACGAGGTCGGAAGCAATTTTCACTATGCATAAACTGCAACATGTTTTTAATTTCAATTGGCATCCCTGATTTTTATGCTCTAGGCAGCCATCTGGCTGAAAAGTGACACTGGCTGCTGGCAGTGTGAGAGTCAAATGGCAGAAACTCCCAAACACTGTCAACCTTGCTTTCCCATTCACCTACAGGATGGAAGAAAAATCCACCTGGGAGAATTTTTTTTAAGGACCTTCCACAGCATTCAGTTTTTGTAGCTGAAGTGATCACATGGATGGATACACACTCACGTACGCACAAAGACGGACCAGAAGAGCGAAGGTTATTTTGAGTCCTAGCAACGTACATCCAAATACGCAGTTTTGTGGTTTTGCTAATTCAGGCTCATATTGCTTATGTGAGTTAATTGTTTATATTGTTTATTATTTAGATTAACTGTTGGACGCAGTGATCTTAAGGATCCTTTCCAACCTAAATGATTCTATGATACTACATATTCATTTTCAAGATACGAGTCTTTGATTTTGAAGTTCTGAGGTACTACAAATCTGAGTAACAAACATTATCATTATTCAATACAGCTTCCAAAGCAACAGTTGGTATTAAGAAGTAAAATAGTCACATCTCCAGCTACCAATCTGGACTTTACAGCTTATTCCTACCAAGAAGAAATGCTTTGCTCCGTAAAATTTTAAGACGGTTTGTGTGAGCACAACCCGCTGCATCTTCTCTTCAAATAGACCAGGTTATTTTTGGAGATTAAAGCACATTCTGTTAACCCAGAATGCTTTCTCTGAAAAGCACGGTACCACTACAAGAAAAGTAGCTTAAAATGCTTTGCCTGGCTTCTCGTGATGCTGACTTCTATGTACACTCAATAAACATCCCTTTCTTTTTGTGACCATACATAGATTTGCCCTGTTTTGTGAGCACAAGTCTGAGAACGCAGCTCACACAACTGAGCGCCCCTGGTTCCCTGGCTGTTTGTCGTAACCCTGACGGACCACTGCTTACCGGAGTTTCTACCATGTTGGGTTTACTGTTCCGCAAAGTCTTCACGGCGTGGAAAACGTCCACCACGTTCTGCCTTTTTACCGTCTCAACCACAATGCCAATGGCACAGAACATCCCGCTCCGGCCACCACCGTTTCTGTGCACAAGGAAAAGAGCTGGTTACATGTCCCTGCTGCATAAGACAGCATCCGAAACGCATTTCTGTTCTTTCACTCTGTAAGCGCGAGTGATTTGTTAGTCTCACAGGCAGGCCAGGCTTTTGCAATCTCCTTGCAGCTCCAGTGGGTTTGGTCTGAGATATTTGCTGTTTCTGACCTTCCTCTCAGTTGCTTCTTTTGAATTCTGTCCTTACAGCCCACCATGCCACCCAGCTATGCTGTAGCCTAATTTACATAGGCATTAGGAATAAAAGACTAAGTTCAATGGCAAGTACACTTTCCACTTAGTTCTGGAAAGACAGTCACATAATTATCCTATGGTATGAGGATTATCTAGCTAGGGTAATGCCAAGACATCACTGATTTGGTATCTTATTGATGTCTGGGGACACTTCTGAACACTTTTGATCTTCATTTCAAAGAAATTAAGGTAGTTATTCCTTCTTACAAAGTTCAAATTAGCCAGAAGATTCCACAGATAATGAGAAGGGGTGGGCAGAAAGGGACCACAAGTTAGTTTTGAACATTTAAACGGAAGCCTTTTTTTTAAAAGTAAGGAGAAATGCATAATTCAATTTCTAAGTTTTAAACTCTGCATATAAATAAAGTAGGGGAGAGATTGGTCGCTCTGCTTAGGGAGAAAAAGATGCCACCTTTTCAAAACTCCCAAACCAGCTCCCATTTAAATATCAGGCTCAGATAAGCAGCCAGCGGTCATTTACCAACAACAGTTTTAGGATCACATACGTACTGTATTATAGATTTTTTTTTCTGATTTCATACATCCATATCTTTCAGTCTAAAATCCTCAAAATATAATAGGCCTTCTGGAAAAAATGCAACACACGATATGCAAGAGATACACAAAAAATAAGCATTTGGCAGCCAGCATAAAAGACTTCCGTACTGAAACCACACAGAAAAAAATGATCTGTACACATTTAGTATCTGAAAAACATGCTATTATGTACAGAAGGAGACAATAGGTGGTATCACCATAGTGTCATGTCCAAAATACTCATTCCCACGGTACCTTGACCTGACACAGACAAATCTGAAAGTTGACCAAAAGCCAGCCTACAGTAGCAGTGGTATTTTATTATTTGTTTGTTTTTAAATAAAAGAATGTGCAAAAGAATGTAGCCATGAGAATACTGCTTGAACTTAAAACAAAATATAATTTATAAGCATTTATAAAAGCACCATTTTGACTCTCTCCCAGTTACTCACAGGCAATGGATGATGGTCCGTCCCTCCCCTTCTTCACATTCCTCTTGCCATTTTTCAACCTGGAGAATTAACTTCAAGAAGGATCTCTTGGAAGCTGGTACATCTCTGTGAGAAGCCCATCCCAAATACTGGAATTGCTGCACCATCAGATAGCCCTCTTGTGGCTGAGGGAAACCAAAGAGCTTTAGGTCAACACAGCACTTTACATCTTGGTTTAGAGAATCAAAATACAAAACTAAGTATATATGAAATCTAGGTGTTTATATTATGGACAGAATCCAACATGTATATACATTGGATGGTAGGGTCTCCATTAATTTGTGTCACTTGAGCTCAAGTAAGATGTCAAAAAAGGAAAAAAGGAAACTACATTGAAGACAATATCACAGTTTATCAATCCACAGTTTATCAACCACTATCCTGACTTCTTTTAAATTGACAAATTCCCTAGATTCTGTGTGTCAAGGGTTTTTAACCGTAACATCAATTATAAACATCACATTCTTAGACCTAGAGAAATGAAGAGACGTACCTTTGGTTCCCATGCAGGAACTAACCCCATTATAGATAAACAACAAGTAATATTGGTGCACAAATATGACTATTTTCCTTGAAGTCTTCCCTTTTTGCCAGACTACGGTAATCACGACAGCCTTGCTGCCGGTCTCTGAGCCTTCCATGTGCTAGATGCTACACAGGGAGAGCTTTGAATAGAACTAGACTGTCACAAAAAAGGCCTCAATAATTGGAAGAATAAATAGCCTATTCAGTTTCTTGGAGCTGAAGAAGGTGAAAAAGAGTAGAAGTGTGGATTTTAGAAAAGAAAATCAGAGCGGATTGATATTTAGAAGCAAGATGTAAAGGCGAAAAGGCATGGGAGACACAGAGAAGTAGAGGAGTGGAAAATCAAAACATCATAAAAGAGAAGAAATGGAAAAAATAAAAATAAGAAGTAAACCAAACAAAAAAAGAGGAAGTCTCAAAATACAACAAAAAAAGCGCTATGGCGTAATATTTGCCAGTGTGCCTACACCTTAGCTTCCTGTAGTTTCTAAACAATGCATGAAGAGCTGAGAATGTTTTTCTTAGCTCTGAATATAAGCAAAATAAAGGTTTGGATAAAACACTGGCCACAGGCAAACTGATTGCTGCACTTTGAAAAATGGAAACGTGACCAAAATAAAAGAAAAAATAATAATCTTCGTATACATAGTAATCAGTTTTCCCTGCAGCTATTCTTCAACATTAATGAAAGTTAAACTTAAACCCCAAGTAGCAATTGGTGGCATGTAAGTTCAGTATTGGATGAAAGATACAAAGTAGTAATGGTAAGTGAAATAGGGATTGCTGGTTAACTGTAAATATAACAGTGGCACAAGCATGTATAACTCTCTACCTGTAGGCAACATAAATAAGTGATTTATAGGGGTGAGCTAAAGGAGGAGACACTGTGTGGCACACAGGATTTGAGAAGATGCTGCAACAGTGTGAAATGCTATGGGACACCAAAAAGAGAAGACGGTGTAAGGTGTGAAAGAGCTGACAAGAATACAAGACCAGCACTGCTACTCAAGTTGAGAAAAAGATGATTAATGTAGGTTGAGGCACAATGGTGCAAAACCCTTCACAGGCAGAGAAGGTTTCAGAATTTTTTTCACACCCCGCTTTGCAGGGTGCCACAATCCTCCTTTTATGTTGTGGTTCTCACATCTTAGGCTGTGAAGGTGCTGGTTGAATAATCGGCCTCAGTGCTTCTGTTCCTGATACACCACAGATGTAGTCTTATGGAAGTTACAAATTAAATACCTGTCACTACATGTTCATTACAGGGATACTTCTTTCATTGCACACCGAATAAACAGAATACTGCTCATACATCTTCTGTTCATCAGAGAAAACATCACAGAACAACAGTCATTCACCTTACTGCTCTCTGCTTAGTGTGCAGCTGCAGAAAAGTATTAGAAATTAATATTCAATATCAAAGCTTGACTGGCTCTTGTCTGGGTTATGTCTTAAGAACATTAGTATTTTACTATTATTCAAAATGAAAACCCACAACAGCCTAGAGTGTTGAAAATGATATATTTTTCCCGTTACATGTTGTTACAATAATGCTTACTCTTGTTAGGTTGCATATCCTGAAAATTCTGTTTATGACGTCACAGTCCATTGAACACGACATGCATTCCACTTGGATGGGACCGTACCGTAGTATCCCTTCCTCGGGCCAGTATTGTGGGCAGCCCTGCGCCAGAGCAAAATGGGAATAATTAAATGGTAAGTTACAACTTCATCATTGCCTTATTCCACTGCAGACATCTCACCTGACCTTTACTGAGCAACTAGTGTTAATTAGTTGCTGTAATGCAGAAATAACCATAAAGTCACTGCACTGCTCTACATTTTTAGCATGTAGTGGATCCAGAGTGATTAAAGCATGCGATGGTACGTGGAAAACTCGAACTTCAAACTAACCTGTGCTAAGTCAACTTCATTTAACATCACAAGAGAAGTACAGCCATAGTCATACACTAATCTCCAGAAATCTTTCACAGTGTTTGGTAAAGGATGTTGTGTGACAATAAAAGCTGCTGGCTGCCTGTAGCTCTGTAAAGACAAAAGATTTTATTAGCACCGATAGAGGAAGTACTTCATAACCTCCACTGAAACACTGCAACAGAAAAAAACACATAAATAGAACAAAGCTGCAACATCAATTACACCAGATTTCACCAAAGCTGATGTTAAAATTACATTGTTGTCTCCAGTAAGAACAAAGAGGTTACTCTGCTCAGGTCTGCCTTCCGCTTTGTTACAAGCCAAGCCCTGTTTCAGTTCAGACGTGCACGGAGCACCGAAGACGCTCTTCAGGGGCTTGCTCAGCTGAGGCTTGGGCAACTCTGCTCCAGGCACTGTACCCTGGAGACCAAGCAGTAAACCTTCCCCTCTGTGTTGCAGAGGGGGGTGCAGAGGTCTCAGAAGGTCACCCCATCCATAGCAGGTTACACGTGAGCACTGGAGACTCAGCTCAATTCCAAATTCTGTTTTGATGCCACAGTCATAGGATCACACCCATGGAACTGACCTTCAGGATTACTGGGGCCCATTTCCAGCAGAAAGCAGAAGTTAGCAAAATACTATTTCCTGTCCCAACAGCAGGTACGGTTTTCTGTATGCTGAGTTATACACAACTACAAACAGGGGTTTCAGCCTTACGTAGGTTGGCTGAGATGCAACTAATAGCAGGGGGGCTAAGTCCCTGCAGCACATGCATTACAAGCAGCAAGCAGAAGATGAGAGATCAGAAGGTTTTTGCAGGAAATTTGCAACCATGCACTGAAGAGTTCTGCAGTGAAAGAATACAGATATGAACTGGCAAGGAAGCACTGACAGGTTAATCTGAGAAACAGAGTAAGATGGTGAATATTCTTGTAGGCGGATGGGATTGTAAGTCACCAGTTTGAAGATGAAATGCTGGGACTGCTGTATGCAAGGCAGAGATCCCCATGTTTAGCATCCATGCTGGTAATAAAAGCAATTTGGCTGGGTTTTTACTGAAATAAGTATGGTAAGTTAACCTAGGAGAAAGATCTGGTATGGTAGCTAAACCACTTTTGGTGTGGAAGCTTGCTTGTTTGAAGGTTGATATAAGGGATCCTCACATGCAACATATCACCATAACCTAGAAGAACATAGTGTGAGGTCTAGAAGGAAAATATACAACTTTTTTCACCCTTCTAACTTATTGTAAACTGTGAAGATAACAAATTAATGCTTTTAGCATCAGTGCTTATGTGACTACAGAATAAAGAGGCTGACAATGTTTTTTAATCTATGTTTGTTATCTTTCTTGAACACAGGAAGCATGGCGAGGCAGTAGGACAGACATGCAGCTTGTGTCTTACTTCCTAGGTCTGCCCAGGGAGCAAAAAGGAACAACCACTATCTATTCTTCCGTTGGATTTTTAAGAAATAAAACATATACCAGCTGATATTTTCCTAGTCCCTTCACAATCTTTTTCTGGTCTTTTCCGAGGCAAGGTAATTAACTGAGATTGAGATGATCAGGTTTGCAAAAAGAATAGGCAGGAGATCTGCTGTCACACTGGGAAGCAGACACTTTTTTGTGGGAACACATGGACAAGTACATTGTTGAAAGAGGAAAGCTTCCATCTCTGTTTTGCTATCTAAAGTCTCCTTTCCTTGCCCAGTAATGGTGTCCCCCTAGCTAAATAAATCAGCCTTAAAGAAAAAACAGAAGAAAAAGGGCGAGAAAAAACTTTTATTACCCAAAGTTTTAACCCTGTAATTATAGCCCTCATTGTAATGTATTACTTTTTTTCTGCTGCTTTTTTCCTTTTATTACTACCATTTCTGTCTTTCCTTAATTGCCTGAGTGCTCATCCATTGCTCGGTTCCCGTCCCTGCCTGCCACACACTGTTACACACTCGGAGTCCTCCTGCCACGCAGCTGTTCTGCCTGTGTTGTCTTCCTTTCTCCCCAAACCACACTCCTCTATGCCACTGCGTTGGTTGGTCCATAGCACATCAATTTTCTCCAGGTGCTTAATGTAATTTTAACCGCAATTCTAAACAATTTTGGTTGCTCCCAAAATTCTGCTTACTGCTCTCACTCATCCATTCAGCCCCAGTGACTCCCTAATAGATCGGTCTCATACATGCTACTCCTCTATTTTTCTGGCACAATAGCTAATTCTCAGATTAGGGACTGCATTTTGCTAGCAGTTCAAATGTTTCCTGCCCTAGCTCAGGCAGAACTCAGGGATGAATATAGCATTCAGCCCTGATGACTTCTGCTCCTATTTGTCATTTTATTCCAGCATCTCTTCTTGACACTGTAGTTTCTGACTACACTTCATTTTTGAGATGCTTCTGGAAATCAGGACACTTATTTAAGTATTTACTGTAAAGGTGGCTTTAGGGGCCTAACTTTGGAAATGCTAATGGGAGGTGCAGGCAGGTATCTGACAGCACATGTGATGAACTGCTTTATCGATCACAGACACCTATAAACAGGTTCAGCTCCATTTTTCCCATTAAATTACCTTTCCCCTGACAACACTTCTGTCACTCAAGCTTCAACTTTAAAGAGCTGCAACCCAAAATATGAACAACCAAACCCCCAGCCCTATCCCCAAACATGCTGAAGAAACAATATTTTTTCCTTCTTTCCCTGTCTCTCCTGCCTCAAAATATATAGCCTTTTTTATAAAACAGCGATAGTAAACTCTTGCTCAGGTAGGTAATATTTACTTCCCGACAAACAGCAGATTTTTGACATCCTGCTGAGATTTGAGTTTTTTAGGGCTGGTGACTAGAGCTTTATGTAACGCTGTTGAAAAAGGGAGATTTCCAGTCGGTCCCACAAGGATGCAAAAGACTAAAGATAACAAACCTTCTGAACAGGTAACACAAGCTGGTGGGATTTCTTACCCATTCTGCCCACCCGTCTTCGTTAGGACTGTTTTACTGGGCACAACAGTAAGAAAGAATAACCCTTTCTTAAACCAGCAAGTGCTCTCTCTCTCATATTACACAGCTTTTCATGGCACACTGGACAGACAAAGAAGATAGTCTCTTACATCCATAAGAGCAGCATTGATGTAGTTGCTGCTCTCCCCATCAATAGTAATTAGGAAAGGCAGACATCTGTCAGGTGGCAGCATATCCATG
Organism: Pluvianellus socialis; assembly: GCA_013400795.1. Classification (NCBI taxonomy): domain Eukaryota; kingdom Metazoa; phylum Chordata; class Aves; order Charadriiformes; family Charadriidae; genus Pluvianellus; species Pluvianellus socialis. The sequence continues at coordinate 9,566 of VZTS01026903.1, read as the reverse complement.
AAGCGGTTCTTGTCGTGGTTCCTTGGCAAGCAGGCTATGCTGCAGTCCTCCGCTTGCAGGCGAGGGGTCACAGAATTCAGGGTCTAAGGGAGAGAGGGTGCTTTAGCATGCTGAACTAACAGGCAACGGACTTGAGATTCCCCAAGTTTTAATTTAACATGTTGCAATACAGGAAAATGTGAGGCGTTAGCAAGAAGACATTAGCAAACAAGAGCTCCTATCTGTTTGGTGGACGTGCTGGGGCTTTTCAAGGGGGGTTAAGCTGCAGGTCTAAAAGGCGCTCGTGTACCACTGAACAGATTCTGCATGACACCCACCCCTCCAAAAGGAATAAAACAAAGAGGATCCTTTGGAGTCCTAAAGACCTATGCCTTAGCTGTGCAAATGCAAGCCAAAACTTTCTGTGGTTCCTAGACAGTGGTCTTTATCCTAGACAGATATTTACTGCAATTTTATTCAAATGAGGACGTTCCGTATTTAAAACAACTTTGCAAAGCACGTAAACACAGGTGCTTTATTTTGTGGTCTAAAAGTAAGGGAACAAATGCTATAAATGTGATCTGAAAAATCTTTCCCTTAAAATAAATTAGTTATATCCAAAGGAAGAAAAAATGTTGTCACATGAAGAGTTAGTAGGAAGTGCAAATACCTGAAACTCATCTTTGAGATGCGAAGAGTTTGTCTGAGAGTCTATTCTAATCATATCAAAATAAGCAGCTTTGAATTCGCAGACAGGAATGGCAGTTTCTCCACACAGGCAGGCTTCTAGAATGGCATCGTGAATAAAGATGTATTGCTCCTACCAAATTAAGCAAAGAAACAAAAATTATAGCCATTTAAAAACAACAGATCTTTCCTTCTTTTAGGATAAACAGATCTCCTCCACACTGTAAAACTCATTCAAGGCAGTGTCCATCAATCCATTAAATAACATTTTAGTACAAACACAATCTTGTCCTAATTGGGATGCAGTTAACAAGAATGTTTTCTTCAGAACCAATTTAAATTCAGTAAAACTTAACAGAACAGGCACAGCAATTTATTTAATAGGAGGTTTTCAGTTTCTTGTGGTGCTTGTGGGTTTCTGTGTATATGCCAGTGACTTGCTGGCTTTACTCATTTTTGTTTCTTAAAAATAGCTTTCAGCCTTATAATACTAGCAGAAAGTGTAAATTGCTTCAAGCACACTACTGGTGTGATTAGCAATTATTTGGCATGCTGCATTCTCCTTATGCATGTGCAAGCTAGTACATCAATTGACTGATAGCCGGCTCTAGGCCAGTAATAAACTCAAGTATGTCCCAACAGAAACAGCATTTCTTCATGGTTTTTTTTTTCCTGATGTGCCTTGAGATATCCTGAGTCCTAGGCAACTGCATTACTATTTCAATCAGGCCTCCTGTCAATTTTTATACAACGCCTATAATATTTACTCACCCCGAGATTAATAGATGTAAATCATGTCTATACAGCAAAGTGCGAGAACTGTGCCAGCCTCACTTAGCTATTCTGGATACCAATGAGGTTATTAACACCATACACTGTAACACGTGCCTGTAACAAGAGCACACGTCCAAGGACCACGGTGGTATTCCGGCACTACAGCCTGTGCTGCCTTACCCACACAGCTATGGAGCTATCGCCGTACCTATGGAGTTACTACCTTCACTGTTTTCTAGATGACCATAACAATAACTTGCTGCAATTTCAGCTTTATTTTGCTGTGTTAAATATGAACCTCTGAGTGAAGATAAGAGGTAAGAGGCAAAAGGGAGAGAAAGGAATAGCAGTAGGGGTGTTAATTCACATGCAAGAGCGGATTAAACTGGGGTGGCTGAGGCAGTCACACTGGAACACTCCACCCCATGCACTTCCCACAGTTAATGGCCCTGTAGCAGGGGTAGTTGACAGGAATATTGATTTGTTCAACTGCTACAGGTTGCAGCATGGACTAAAAAGTGCACCAAATTACACTGATATTGCCTGGCTGCCAACTGCAGAGATTTGCACGTGGTGACAGGTGAAATAACTACTCAGGTAGATGTCCACATGGAGGACAGGAGAGAGAAGTAGCAAACCACTTCAGGTAACCTGTCTTAATATAAATCAATAACCTATGTTTCTGTGGAAGCTCAACAACACTCAGGTGGCAGAATGGGAGCTGTTATGGCTTCATCACTAAGGGAATGGTTTAACTGTGGAGTTGCTGAAGGCATGACAAAAGACAAAAAGGGTAGAAAAGGAAAAAGGCTGGACAACGAGGTTAATAAAGCAAATAAAAACAGAGTTGAAAAGGGAAAGTGAAATAGACATAAAGTTCCACAAGTAAGTCAAATTATGGATTAAATGGTTGGAGATAGTCCAAAACTGGTGGCAACCTGCTGAAATTCCAACTTTGGTTTCCTGGAATTGCTGATACCAGAGCTGGGGAGAGATGTGCCAGATAGGCCTCCTGTAGGGTCTTCTCTAAAAGAATCCTCCTTGTTTTCCTTTTATTACAAAGCTGGGCAAGCTCTTGTTTGTGTGAAGACTGAAAGAGGCAGCAGGACTGTTGCCCCATCCTGGTTCTGGCAGCTGTTTGCACTGAGCAACGCTCCCCAGCGGAGACAACCCCTCAGCAGGGCCACTGGCTGTTTTTTTCAGAGCAACAGTGAAATTCTGACCTAGCATGTTTCAGAAAGCATCAAGTGCTTTGACGGTAAACTGTCGTACCTCTGTCTGTACCATGTTGATGCGACGGGACCGCAATGCTTTGACACAGTTGTAGATATCCACAACACCTTCTCTTTCCGCCATGTCTAACATGATATCGATCACAATATAACAACCTGTTCGTCCAGCACCAGCACTAGAAAGAATCAGTAAACACTGTTAGGAATAGCCCCATGGAAACATCTACAAACTTTATAAACCCATTACTGACAGCATTTTTATGAAGTCATTCTGTTCCTTCATCACCATTTAATTTTTATCTCCCCTCCTTCGCTTCATAATGTCCTTTAAACCTTTTGATGTGCCACAACAACCATTTTCCATCAGATTTGATCCCCTGAGCACCAACAAAACAATGTTTTCCTCCTTTTATCCCCTAGATCAATATTTAAAGTAAAAAAAGTTAGTTAAACTGAAATCTGGAGGATGATTACACTCATGCACTTCAAAATATCACAGATCTTGTTTTTATTTTAAGAGTAAGGATGATCTTTAAATGATACATTACAATAAGAAACTGAAGTGTATGTTTTAGCGGCCAAGCTCTACACTGGTTTAGGCAGCACATTTAACAGTATCCAGAAGATTCTCTCTTGATTTATTTTGGTTTTATATAGAGCTATGGACATTTTTGGCACAGTGAATTCTTAAAATCTGTAAAGGCTGACTAACTTCATCTATAAAATGTAATTAAACATTTGATGGTGCTGAAAGAAAATTCTATTTGTCAAAAGACTGTCCCATCAACATAAACCTTGCAAAACTTGCACAGGAAAAACAACATTCTGTATTTGTTGCCATTAACCTCATTCCATCTTCATTCATCTACTTGTTTACTTCGACTTATTTTAGTAATCTGTTCAGACATATGCAACATCAAGCTATCAAAGCTGCTGTGTCTATACTTATTCTCGAATGCTGTCACAAAATTGTTGTAAGCCACCTAAAATGATAGCCTGAACTATATGATTTAGCTGGTGCAGCTCTTGCGGGAAAAAGAAAATATCTAGCTATTTTATTTAGGAAAAGTGTACTAGAATCCAGTTATTTCCAAATGTTGCTGTAGACAGCCAAATCCTACTGCAGTGTGAATTAGGCAATTCAAAAAGGGAACAACAAAAACAAAACACTTCAAAATGATGGATGCTTCACAAGAGACTACTGTACACAGTTGTGGAAAAAATCAATCTACCTCTTCTATACACACCTGCAATGGACAACAATAGGCCCTGCACTAGGAGGGTTAGATAATTTGACTCTCCGTATAAAGGAAAGCAGGCCTGTGGCATTGTAAGGAACTCCATGATCTGGCCAGCCAGTGAAATGAAACTGTTTAACTTCACGGATTTCATTGTAGCCCCTCTGTAAAAGGAAAAAAAAAAAAAAAAGAGGTTATGAAATTCAAAGTATTTAATAGACCAGATATTCTCTGACTCAAATAATGATAACCACACTGATAGCATCTATATGCTCCTTTCATCATTTCACCAATTATTTAAAGCAAAGACCATACAAAGCTTAAAGATGTCATTGGTTCTCCTTTTTCATTTTGAAGTTTGTAATTTTAACTTTTGCCATTAAGTATGCTAGTTTTGCCTCATTACTTTTTTTTTTTTTTTAAATTTTTACAGACTTAGATGCAATTCACATCAATTTTCACGAGTTTTGCTAATTAGGACAACGGCCTGCTACATTTACAGGCAAGTATAATGATTTACCAGAGGACCACAACTGTGTCGCATACGTGGCGCTCACAGAGTTAGTTTTTTGATCAGGTGAGATTGACTCAGCAGCGTTCAGGGCAGAGTGAATGGAGGTGAATGACAGGCATGACTCACAACCCGGTACTTGAGCTCAGCTCAGAAGAATGGCTACAGAGAAGAGGTGACTGTCAGAGAGGGGAGAGTAGCAGTCAACACTTCTGGGGAAACAGGAAATCCCACAGCGAGACGCGTGTTTACATGGGGCTGATGCATTGCATTACTCCCACAGTGAGTAAGGCTGCCTACACTGTGGACCTGCTAACCAGACAGAGGGATTTGGTATTGTAAAGGATCAGGCACAGGCACAGCCTCCCACCACACTCCTTGCCACCAGGGAACAGTGTTTTGCCAAGCCCTTTCAAGACGTGCTCACCCTTCCCAGAGTGAAGGTCCTGACGACGTACTCCGCCAGGGGCTCCATCTCTACACAAGTCACTTTGAAGTCACCATAAACTTCTGTGTCGTCAGGCCAGTACTTGTAACACTTGACCTAAATAAAATATGGGAGCGCATTTTACACCAAAGGAAAATAAAACCTTGAGGACACGTTATTGCATGTACTGCATTACACCACATTTATTTCCAAAATGACCATGCGCTCACATGGCTTGTCACGGCTAATGGTCATTCTGACAAGTTAAAACTCGCTACAAGGAGTTTCCACTGCTTTACACAGCTGTACTTAGATGCCAAATTAATNATGTACTGCATTACACCACATTTATTTCCAAAATGACCATGCGCTCACATGGCTTGTCACGGCTAATGGTCATTCTGACAAGTTAAAACTCGCTACAAGGAGTTTCCACTGCTTTACACAGCTGTACTTAGATGCCAAATTAATTTCTAAATGAGCATTTTTTTTTTTTTTTTAGTGCTGAGCTATGGAATACATTTCCACTTATGTTAAACTGGGATGAGTTTCATATCGGCAATCAAAATGTTGCAAGTAATCCCAGATACTTCATATTATTCCCTGAGGGACGTGTTACTGCTAAACTGTAAATAATTTGCTGATTTCTAGCCACTGATATAGAAGTGTGTTTGCTCACTTGTCCACTTACTCTGCTCATTTGAGTGACTTAATATACAAATCCATTTTGCTGAAATACAAGTTTTGGATTCAGACAATTTTGCACTACTCATGAAAGCAACGCAGCACCAGACTTTTTCAGAAGCTAGCTCTGGTTTTACACAATACTGCAACCCACAACAATGTCTGGACTTCCAACTCTCCCTCCTTCCCCTCCTCTCAGGATGCGGGGCTGTCCTTCACAAGTCTCTTCTACCTTCTGCTGATGGTATGTCTTGTCAGCAGGTTTTCCTTTAGGCTTGTGGCATTAGAAGAAAAACAAACCAAAAACTTACTCTCCCAACTTCCACTAAATTTGTGACCATCACAACGCAAGCTGATTGCTCCTGCCATATCATTCTCCAAAAATCATACACAGTCTCATGAACTGGACCTGTAAGAAAAATTCCAGGCAATACTGCGTAACAAAGCAACAGTCAAAGCGGATGCTAAAAATAAAATCCAGTGCTGTACAGAGCTGACACACACAAATGCACTTGCTCAGAGATGAAAGCTTTGTGAAACCACACCATCACAGCATCATACCAGTTTCCAGACTATATTGTTATTTCTAATACATGCTGAATCCTCTCAGTCTACCTGAATTACCACTTGAAAGAAGTTAATAGCAGGTGTTTCACATAGCGAAACACCAGAAGTTGCTTGAAAACTGTAAGGACACAGCAACGTGTGACTACATCTACAGTTACATTTCTAGGTTTGTTTTACACTTGTTAAATATAATGTGTCAAGCGTGAGTTTCTTCAGATGTTCACCGAGGAGGTGCCCACACCGGAGCGAAGTATCCGTCGGGAGGGCCGGTGGTACAGATCCACTTACCATCTAGCTCCCGGCAAAGTGCACAAGCACGAACGGGCGCTGAGCCACGAACTTCCCGCGGAAGGGCACTGAAACTAACTTAACTACTAACAAGGAGCACTTGTTTAAGCTTTGCCTCCCGCTCTGCTGCAGAGACAAGACATGTTCAGTTAAGGTACAGAGGCTTTTACCCTCTTACAACTATCTCAGAACGATCTCCCTGCCCACACTCCAGCAGTAGTATAAATATTACTGTATGTAACACACATCTGAAAACTCAGCCATATTCCTTCATATGCTAAATCAAAGGCTGAATACTAAAGCAGTAATAAATTTTTGTGTCCTTTATCCACTCTTTCTGTGCAATGATTCACATAGTAAAACAGAAATAAAATACAAATCTAGACTTAATTGCCATAGAGAGACGTGTTTAGGCACCACTTACACAAAAACAAAAAAACCCATGTGGACAGAAATTTGAGCATCCTGCTTTAAAACAAGCCTTTAGTTTGTCTTTCCTGTGTGCAGCTACAATCAACAGAGGGCACAAATAACAAGATATTTCCAGCCAGCTATCTGATCATACTCACAGATCAAATAATGACACATCTAAATCTAATTATTTTTACTTTAATTCATAGCCTCTGATATTTCAGTGCAATCTTAGACTAATCTATTTGTTTTTCCCCATTGTGAGGAGTTTTATCAGAAATACAAAATAAATAATTTCCATAGAAATTCAATTTTTGTCTCTAACTCCCCTTTTTATTAGGAGGGTGTTATATGATAAAGATTTCCCTCACTTCTTCCTAACAAAGAGGCTTTGTCCTTCTCTGGCCTTACTTTACCCAGATTTTCTGAGATAGAGTTTAATTTATCATTACTATCTTCACTGTCTCCATCCTGGACTAAATCTTAGACCGTAAAATAATACACCGTAATACAGAAAGAAAAATGCCTCAAGGCAGGTTGAAACTGTTCTTTTCTCTGTCCACATGCCTCTTTTCTCTATTCATCTTCATAATTGGAAATCATGGTAGTAGCTTCTGACTTTATCAGCTGAATTTATTACTGAAAGAGTTGCTCAATAGCTAATTAACATGATAAATTAGTGCAATTTTTGCATTTATTCACATTCCACCTAAACATGCTATGTTAATTTGCCATAACACAAGACAACAACTCACAATATTGTATATGCTTTCTTTTCATCTACTTCCACTTCACCAAAACACTGCTGGACACTACAGAGAACACTTGTTCAGCTCGACTAATGCTAGCAGATTCTTACCTTGGGTTGCAATGTAGTGGCTTGGTCTCTGATATCCCTAAAACAGTAATATAAGTCGGTTTGAGTACTATATTATTAATGGAGAGGGGAAAATAAAAGCACAAGGTACTACAGAATTCTAATCTCTAGACAACATTTTCAGAACAAACCAATATTTAAGAGCAGCATGAAGCTCAAAACCTAAAAAAACGGTTAATAGTGAAAAGGTTTGAATGACAACAAATAAAACAGAAATAAGAACATCTGACTTGAACAGACATTGCAGCGTACTGGGAAGGAGTATTTTAAATGGGTCCCTTGGGCCTAAAAATTAGTCCTCTATTGATATTTTCTCCCTGGTTGAATCCATTGGGACATTTATTTAAAATTTAGTAAAAATTCTCTTTGCTATCAGATTATTTTAATAGTTGGTCTGTGTTCCTAAATCATCCAATATGAAAAAATACACACCTTTTGTCTTCTTACAAATAGAGAAATATTGCAAGGCACACAGGGTTATGTATCTGAGCCATAACTAACAGGGACAGATATTTCCCACACTGGACACTGTGGTATATGCACAGTCAAGGTCGTAGCGCCATCAAAATTTCTGCGAAATATTCAAAATATTTTGCACTGCTGCACAAAGTGTGCATCAGTTATACTGGACGTGATACATACAAGTATATACACATACATAGATAGATAGATAACCCTACCTGACTAAGCCTTTCCAGTTAGCTGGGTATATGCCAGCGTTAGCGGTACTGTACAGCATTAATCATTTGCATAAAAACTACAAGACAAAGAGATTCTGCTCTTGGGGAAGCCTTTTAGAATATTTTTTGACCAGTGCCAGCAACATTAGCTACAAAGAGGAAGGAAACTTTAGTATTGCTGGAGGAGACACCACAGAATTTCACAATGTGCAAACGTTAAAGAATAACTCCAATTATTTTCTAGTTACAGTTTTATTAGGCAACTTGATTCAAGTATGGCATTGCAAGGAAGCATGAATCCTTGGATTCCTGGTATTCACAAGATGCTACCAAAGTGAAGGATTTCAATGTACCCAAGGAGTTTATAACTTTTTCTACAGACTGCTTCATTATCCTGTCTAGAGTAAGAGCACCTTTCTTTGGGGCTTATGAAAAAACTTCTGAGTATCTTACTCTCAGCTTTACAAGAGACCAAGATTCCACCAAGTGATGAAAAAGTTTCACCTGGAGTCCTTAATATCAAGCCCCAGCTTCACATCATGAAGGTGGAACTTCTGCTATACTGTTTTACACTCAGTAATGATTTCTAGAAGAAGCTAAAAGTGTCACTTTAAAATTGCAAAGTGCCAGTTTTAACTTGTAGCTTTCCAGTCTGGTTATAATGAGATTCAATTTACTCCTAAACAAGAGAAACAATGTCCTCAAGGAACTGTAATTATTACAAATCCAGGAGAGTTTTCTTGTTTAAGGCCCCAGGCAAAATATCGTGGGTCTAACACTTCACAGAGATTGCTGCGTAAAAATATCAAAATCAAAAGACAGAGCTAAAGCTTTATATTGTGGAAAGTTGAGAGGATTTTAAATAATTTATCAACTAACAGTGGATGGGAAAAATTAGTAAGGTGCAATTATAAAGAAAAGTAACCAAAGCCATGTATTTTAAAAGCACTTGTACTAGCTATTCCAGTATCTTTCTAATTACTTTGGAATTCCTTTGAATACAACAACTTGTTTATTCCTAATGTGTTAATTGGATAAAAATTACATTTTGTTAATCAAAACACCTGGCAGAATTTGTTCCGATTTCCTGTTTGTATCAGGGGTTTATTTAAATTTATAATTTAATTTGTATTTTAATCAAAGCATAGAATTTTAAACTTCAGAAGTTTTCTGCAGAAGCGAGGAAATTTCTGTGATGTTAAAACAGTTTT